>VATE01000239.1:0-20488 GCA_008065195.1 Metschnikowia amazonensis | reverse complement strand
TGGTATGAATAATTTTGTCGCACTAGTTTGAATAATTTTGAAATATTGGTATGAATATTTTTTTCGCACTAGTATGAATAATTTTGAAAAAGACTGTAAACCAGCGCGCAAAATTAAAAATATTCAAACCAATTTCAAAATTTTCGTACCACTTCGCAAATCTTTCAATCAAATGGCATAATGTTTCACACTAAATTTTATTAATTCCAAATTCCGGAATAATCTGAAGATTTATTTAATATATACGTTCTCTTCAATCAAGGTCCAAAGGGAAAAAATAAACTAATTTCCATGTTATCTAGTATTACAACTTGTATTGGTTGAAAGATGAATGGGTGCGAAACTTTTGAACTGTTTGACGATTCTGTTTATTTGGTTTGAATTTTTTGCGCACTGCTTGAATATTGAAAACTGTACCATAAATCTGATGGTGCTAACCACTAATTGACAAAGTACACTTACTAATAAGTATTAGGAAATATACATGTTTATACTATTAATATTATTACTATACTACTACTACTTCTACTTCTCCTACTACTTTACTTCTACTTCTACTACTATACTACTACTTCTACTAGGCACTATCACCATAACTATTGACCTATATATCTTCATCCTTGGATATTCCTATTTCATATCCTTCCGCATGGCAGTCCATCAAAGTAAATCATACTTCCAGATGCAGAATCACTATAAAAGTTTAACTGCAATGGTTCCACTGTGGTTCTTTTTCGCGGATGTACGGGTGTGTGGTTATGAGCCCTACCCGCATATCATAGCTACCCTTAAGGATATCAAGCAAACTACACGCTCCAAAGCAACGGGCGATTACCCAAACCTACCTTCTTAAAACTAACCAGAATAGTAGAGTCACAAACTACAGCTACCTACATCTTAAAGCTTGACATTTCCTTCTTTCACCGTGGCTTTCGCACTGCACACAGGTCAAATCTACACTACGACTGGAAGATTTATCATACAGAGCTATGATATCATACCACATCTTTGTGCAGTATCGGCAATTATTAGCCGACATAAGAAGGTTGGTGGTACCAAAGGCAATGCCAAACTCTTCAAAGGAGATGAATATGGAACTTCTCGAATTGGCTAGTAATAAATATTAAACATTATAAAAATTCAACGAATAAACCTAAATAGTAAACTAGAAACAAACGAGAAACAAACAAGAAACAAACAAGAAACAAACTCCAACATTTGCAACTTAAAACTTTTATAGCAATATTACCTTACTTCCAGTACATACATATCATGGAATAGGTGCTTCGCCTAATGTTCAGTGTAGTGTCAGTCAGTGCAGGAGTTTGGGCGTATATGCAGTACCGCTACACAATGCAAGATTACACTGGAGCCTCACCGATGCAGAGTGCACATGACACCGGAATAAATACAGGCCACGGAGGTGCATCATTAAGCACGGTTATTGAGACTATGGTATCAGATACTATATATTGAGGGGTTCGCTCTGGCCTGAGTTCAATCCAGAAATAATAATTAACAGCGATAGAACAAGTGTAAAGTATTTCGCAAGAAGTACAAAACTAAATTCCATACATTGTATTTGTCATCGTGGCTACAACCGATATCACCGTTTGTTCCAATAAAAAGCTCTAAGGTTAAACTTCCAAAAATCTCGTCCGTTCAAATACTAAGTGCGCCCGGTGTTACACATTTACGCCAAACGACGCTATATGCCGGAGCGGCTATTGGAAAGAGGATACTTCCGAATTCGCGTTAAACACCGGTACCTCCCTCCAGAGCAAAAGCTTCACCAAGCGGAACTCGTATTATATAGAGATAGCTGATGTTATTAGTAGTGATTAGGTCTTTGTGTCAGCATCTTATATAGCTATACGGGCACTTTGGAGGGTCGCATGAGGGAGACTATATTTTGGTGTTACATGAGTTTACGCAATAATCTTATTCGTATACATTGGAAAAAGCTTCATCAGATGCCGCGTCTTGTCTAGCCTTTGAGCTTAAGCTTGACGTCTCATCCTTAGACGACACTCTCATTCTTAGGCGATGAAAACAATACAACATTGATGTATAATGCATGCAGTCTCAGGCTTAAACCTTCCATATCTGAACGAACTCTTAGCACTCTAATCACTGTGGAACATTAGTTTCAAATTTGGTGGTTTTAGTAAGCTACCATAACTTTCATCTGTATAACTAGGAATTAGCATACCATTTGATATCCATTATGAAATGAATAGTCTTTTGAATTTTACTAGACTGGGACTAAAAAATAGATAAATCTGTAGAATTCTGCAGTAATAGCCGCTCTTATTTGTTTACATCTAATATTGTCATCTGATTGTTTGGGCACGCTTCCGGTCGCGCATCAGCACCATCTCAGGACCTTAATTTGGATTATCATTACAACAGATTTGGGTGGCGTATTGAGTAGATTTTACGTAGATTCAGAGTATTTTTATCCAATAGTCGTTCATCTCAGCACCTAATTGATTCAAAAGTCTTCCATATCAGTACCTGAGTCATCACCTGAGTCGTCATCTGTTCTCCATAGCTTAATGATCTTCTGCGCGAGATGCACGGGTTTCGCTATCAGTAGTGGAAATACCTCACATTCCAACAACTGTGCATTTTCTGCTTCATATTACCTGACTCGGAATATCTCCTTTGATAAACCTCGTCTATAAAATATCCCCTCTAGCCCATGAAAGATACTTTGGTACTGGCACATTAATATATCCTAATGTATACTTTGGTACTGGCACATTAATATAACCTGATGTATACTTTGTCACCTTCGTTTATCTCTTTATTCAGCCGTTCTACGACGCCAATGTCTCCAGCTTCTTCTCAGAATGTATAGCTCTCGCTTGTTTAACCAATCATATCTCATTCCAAAAATAATACTAGCGTATGGTGCTTCGCACTTGGGCCGTGTTGTGCATACCCCATTGTTCAGACACTAGAGAAGGTTGCTGAGGCACATTTGAAAATACTGTTTTTGGAACATTTTTCTACACCATGGTCTGCTTTAGCAATCTCAAAGTCTGTTTTTAAACTGCTGTATCTTGGTCTAAGTCAGCCTTAGGCCATTCTGCGTCTAGTCGCATACATTGGTCGCGACTAACAACTAACCACACTGCCAGTTTTGGGAATACAAGTAGTGGACATCGGATTTAGAAGTACTTGAGAAACTTTGAGCAAGATAAAAGTATGTTGCCAAATGATTAGGCTATGAAAGGAATTAGTGAAATAAATGAATCGAATTAATAGGCTCCAACCAATAAATCGTATTAATATGTTCCAACCAATAAATCGTATTAATATGTTCCAACCAATAAATTGATGTAATATGTTCCAACCAATAAATTGATTTAATATGTTCCAACCAATAAATTGATTTAATATGTTCCAACCAATGCAGCCTATCATATGGCTTTCTCATCCAAAAGTGCCGTTTCTAGATCGTGATATCCGCTACACTATCGAAGAAGCATCAGAAAGAGAGAAAGTCGCCTGTAAACAACGCATTGTCCTCGCATGTGCAGGAGATTGCATAACTCTGGAAAAATTTGGGGTTGTTTCGGAGACAATGCGCATTTGCCTTAGGCACTGAATGATTGGATTAAAGCTGGCGGATTGTGACTGTTTATAAATAAATCTAGGTTTCCTGTCCTTAAAAAAATGGAAACCTACCATGAATACCGCTGTCTTTATCCTTGCATTCTTTGTGGCCGCTGTAGCGGGTGCACGCTCCAAAAATCCAAAGGGTATCTACGTGGAGATTTTTGGCTCCTTGGTGCCACTATCTGCTCATTTAAAGGAAGGTTTTAGTATCTTGTCTTATGGAAACAGATCAGCAAAACCCGTCGAGTTTTTTTTTGATGGCGAATATGCTTTCACTATAGAAACATCCACCCCGGGAGCCATTGGCTGGTACGTCAACACAATTTCCTTTGGTCCAAACGTCATACCTGCATCTTTGAAATTGAAAGATGGTAATTTGCTTGACAATTACCCTTTCTTCTCGTGTGCACTTCCTGAAACCGAAATCCGCTTTATTACGCTTGTGAAATCCCATCCATCTTGCTTTCCGGTGAGAATATTCGTCCATTTCAATGGTCGAAAACTTGGGCCTACTGAAAAAATTCCTACTTTTGATACATCAGCACTTCAATCTGCTTCCCAAATTCTTCAGGTTGCTAATTTTCCTGATAATTATATACAGCCTGCCCATTCTCTAACTCCACTACCTGGCGGGTCTGAAGATACTGAAGATACTGAAGATACTGAAGATTCTGAAGATTTTGAAGATTTTGAAGATTTTGAAGATTCTGAAGATTTTGAAGATTCTGAAGATTTTGAAGATTCTGACAAATCTGAAGATTCTGACAAATCTGAAGATTCTGACAAATCTGATCTGTCTGACAAATCTGATCTGTCTGACAAATTTGAACTGCCTGAACTATCTAAACTGTCTGACAAATTTGAACTGCCTGAAAACTCTGACATGCTTGGCCTGCATGACCTCCGTGATCTGCTTGAACTATTAAAACTGAGTCAACGACCTGAACTATCTAAACTGCCTGGACTATCTGAGAGTCCTAACTCTCTGCTTCCTCAACTGCCTGTATTTAACAAGTCCTATCAAAATTCGCATCATTCTGTACCTGGGACCAATCCTTCAAAAATTAACACACCTCGTCGCCCTGTGCTGTACCTGCTTGTTTTTGCTGTTAAAATAAATAAAACATATGTGCCGCTTTCTTCGCGCAAAATTGAATCTGCAGGTTACAATACCCATATCTTTACTTATGGTACCAAGAAACCTCCCGTCGAATTCTACACATTAAATGGCCATGCTTTTACCAATACTTCCAAACACCAACTAGGGGTGCACTCTTTTTCTGGCCTCTATGGCTTCAGCTCTTGGCCATGGAGGGAAAAGTTGTCTCTTGATTCTAACCTAAAGGTTCTCCATAAAACGTTTTTGTCGTGTGAGGCATTCATTCCCCGCAGGCGGGTTATTTTAACTAAAACGGGTGCTATACCTACTGAGAATTGTTTGGACGTGGATATCTATTATGTGCCGTATGATAGAGAAAAGAGGGCTGTCGCGACGGATATGATACTTCATCTGAAATCTCTATATCTGGGAATTGAAACAACTGTTCCTGGCACTCAAACTATTGTTTCTGAAAGTACTGTTCCTGAAAATCAAACTATTGTTTCTGAAAGTACTGTTCCTGAAACTCAAACTACTATTTCTGGAATTGAATCTACTGTTCCTGATTCTGTCAGCACGCAAATGCCTGAGTCTGAAACTACTGTTTCGGAGACTAACAGTATTTTTTCTGAAACTACTATTTCTGAGACTCAAACTACTGTTCCCAAATCTACTGTTTCTGGAACTGAATCTACTGTTTCTGAGACTCGAATTACTGTTTCTCATTCTGCTACAACGCAAATGCCTGTTCCTGAAACTACTGTTTCTGAAACTAAAACCACTGTATCTGCGACGCAAAATACGGTTTCCGAAACTAAAACTACTATTTCTAAGACTGCAACTACTATTCCTGAAACTGAGGCAGCTGTTCCTGAATCTGTTACAATGGGAATACCTAAGTCAAAAACCACAGTTTCCGAATCTGTTACCACGCAAATGTCTCAGTCTGTAACTACTGCTCCTGAATCTGAAAAATATAAACATGAGTCTGTTACAACGCAAGTGCCTGATTTTAAAAATTATATTCTTGAATATGAGACTAATGTTCCTGAGTCTGTTACGACACAAGTACCTGACTATAAAGCTCATATGCCCCAACCTGAAACGAGTGCTCCTGAATCTCCACCTCATATACAACAATCTGTGACAACGCTAATACCCGAGTCTGAAACTACTGTTGCTGACTTTGTTACAACGCAAATGCCTAAATATGAAACTACTTTTCCTGAATCTGTTACAACACAAGTACCAGACCCTGAAACTTATATTGATGAACCTGAAACAACGTTTCCCACTGAAACAACTGCTCCTCAATATGAAACTCATTTACATGAGTTTATCACAACACAAATTCCTGAGTCGGAATCTCATACCACTGAATCTGAGCCTGAATCTGAGACTACTGTTCCTGAATCAGTGACTGTGCAAATTCCCCAGTCTGAAACTACTGCTCCTCAATATGAAACTACTGTTCCTCAATCTCAAACTCTTGTTCCCGAGTCTGTTACCACTTATATGCCTGAAAGTGATATTCAATTGACCTCGTCCTCATCCATGTTTATACAGAGTGTCTATATGGCTTTAGATGATGTTGCTGCACCTCTTTCTACCATTGCCGCTACATCTCAGAGCTTTTTAGTGGTATCTGGTATATCTACATCTTTTACTTTCGAGTCCAATGTTCCTGAGTCTTCTACATCTACCATATTCGCGACTTCCAGTTCGCGATTTTCTGATCTTCCTGTATCTTCTGCTTCCATACATGGTGAACCAGAATCTTTCAGCGCGAACCAGGATATCGCTGGATCCTTAGTTTCTAAAACTACGGTTGATTCTAGTTCATTTGTATTGGAAATCGAAGTGGCCACATCTACTAGCTCAGGCGAGGCTAGTGCTACCAGATCATTTACTTCTACCAGTTCATTTACTTCTGCCAGTTCATTTACTTCTGCCAGTTCATTTACTTCTGCCAGTTCATTTACTTCTACCAGTTCATTTACTTCTACCACCACATCATTTACGCCTGCTGCTCCTGAATCATCTTCAATTTCTACGGTTGCAAGCTTGTCTGAGTGTGTTACATGCAGGAGTGACTCAATTTCCAGTGCTTTTGACTTACACAGAGATGATCAATCTTTAAAGCAGAAATTTACTACGATTACAAAACACTTCACCTCAACTGCTACCATCTGCACCGAGTGTAAGGCTGCTTCCCCTGTTACAAAGTGGACGACCTATACCAATTATACCACTTACTGTCCAGAAGCAACCACAGTGGCCGTCACTATATGTGAGGAAAAGTGCCACGTATCCACAGTGACCGTCACCTCTGCTACCACATTGACTATTCCTGGAGTGTGTATTGTTCCTGAAACCATCGCAGCTGGCGACTCTGGCGACAAGGTTCCTGTTCAGACCTTGAAGAGTCTTAAATCAAAACGCCCCAAACAAAGCAACGATATCAATTTCTCCAGCAGCTCTAATACCCCCAAACCAGAGACTAAATATGCACCGCAAGAGAATTCCGCTCAACTCCACAACAGTATTCTTGATGTCTCCCACCCTAACGTCGCTTCGAAGAATACCATTGGTGCCTTCATTTTTGGCCTTGCAGCTTTGTTGTTGTGATCCAGAGCTTTATCTTTAGCATTTCAATTCCTAGCAATTTGCACATTTCTGATGTAATCAGTAGAACATTGTGATATAAATCTTTATACAGTTACCTAGTAGAAATACTTATTGTAGTTGTCTAATCTGGGGCTTTACAGGTCAAAAGTATCAACGAGTACCTAAATTGTGTAATGTGAACGTACAATGATTTTTAAAATTATTCAAGTGCGACAAATTATTGAAATCAATTTTCAAAATTATTCAAGTGCGACAAATTATTGAAATCAATTTTTAAAATTATTCTAGTGCGACAAAATTATTACCAATATTTCAAAATTATTCAAGTGCGACAAAAATATCCAAACCCAAATTATTCATAAATATTTCAAAATTATTTAAAGTGCGACAAATTATTGAAACAATATTCAAAATGTTTTACACCACTCCGCACAATCTTTCATACAAAATGGCATAGTGTTTCACACCAACTCATTTAAATTCACTATTCTGAAATCTTAAATCTAGACGATTGCTTTATGTACTACAATTAGAAGTCTTCCAATTAACGGAACGGACAAAAGTAAGGAGTTTCATGTTATCGTGTAAACTAGAACTTATATTTTGTTTGAGTAATTTTGTCGCACTGGTTTGAATAATTTTGAAATATTGGGTTGAATAATTTTGAAATATTGGGTTGAATAATTTTGAAATATTGGGTTGAATAATTTGTCGCACTGGTTTGAATAATTTGTCGCGCTGGTTTGAACAATTTAAAAAACACTGTACTTCCATCTTGAGCGTTGCGCGCAAAATGGCTGCAAAATATCATGCATGCAAATGCATGTGTGATGGGTTATTCACGATACCCGCTGGTTCAAGATTGAGAATTTTGTGAGGAATTCTGGATTAGTATCTATGAAATGTGATAGATGTGAAGAGATAGACTCAATGGTATTTGCTTAATAAGTAATGCGCGGGTGATACCTCTTCATCATACAGTAATACTTGGGAAGTTGCCTTTCAGTGCGCGTTCTGGTGACATTTGACTGAGACTTTACTATCATTGAAGCCAAATATTGAAACCATTATTGCAGCGTTTATCCCAGATCCACGACCTTTACGCATCCTTAGATGCTCACGTAAAGTCAACCATTACCAAGGGCTTGACTAGGCAGTCAATAATATTGACATTAGGATTTGAAGCTCAAGGTTTTTTGCGTGATTAATACCCTGTTACACACTGACCCTTGACTTATGGCACCAGCTTGAAGTAGAAATGAGTGAATCATACTACCTGTCTTTAGAATCACTCCAGTTCAAATCACTCCAGTTCAAATCACTCACATGTAGCTACAAAATGCTGATACTTCTTATAAAATATCCCCTGAGTTGTCAAGTTGAGGACTTCACCCACCTTATGAAAGTCATAAAGTTCATCTTCTCAATAGTGAAACTCTGACTTCTACTGGTTAATCTACGGCACATCTAGGAACTGTTGTTTGATGCGGTCACGGAAATATCCTCTTTGGTAAACCTGCATTAAAGTAACAAGCGTTTGTTAAATTCCTTTTCTTCCTAGAATAAGCATACTAGGTGAGGAATGTAACAGTTTTTGGTTTTAAAGTTTTATGATTAGAGTATATTATTCAAAGTTTCATATCAGATGCATATACTATAGTTACATACTAAAGTTTTATAGTTTCATTGTTCAAAGTATCTCTATATGACGTTTCATTGTATGATTTATTCCGTGAAGTTGCAATGTTGCAAAGTTCACTAGTCTCTCCAGTTGCAGTTGGTGACATTGCTAATACGGTGCCAAACTACATTGCGCATTTCTCAGAAATGGTCATGATGCCTCCCCTTTTAAGTATGGTACTGCATGAAGCCTATTCGTTACTCTCTCAACCAGATTTTGACTCATGTATGCTTTTTGCCACAGTAGAATATCTTCGAAGGGTAAAACCACATTCTCTATGGTGGCTAAATGTCACATTCTTGGGGATGTACGGATGTCTCGCCCGCTCATCTCTTGTTGGTGTCAACAAGTCCTAGACATTTGCGCGGAATCAGAGTATACTTCGTACATGCACCCCAGCGAATGTTATGTGCAGATTATTATTACGTCGACAATCGCCTCACATTTATACTTTTTTGCTGTGAGGTACAACTTAGGTGTTCCTGTATAAAAAATAGAGTATACGTTGATGCAAATAGGGTATACGTTGATGTAAATAGAGTATTCATTGATGTAAATAGAGTATTCATTGATGTAAATAGAGTATTCATTGATGTAAATAGAGTATACGTTGATGTAAATAGAGTACACGTTGATGTAAATAGAGTATAGGTTCATATAGTATCTCAGTGCCCCAGACTGAAACTTACAGACTTAAAGATGCGGGGCATCAATGGAGCTGAAGTATTGTTTAGAGCTTACGAGACAAACTTTTTGAATTAGGTCGATGAGCTGTCAAGTGTCAGCATGTAAGAAGTATTCTCTGTAAAGATGGGAAGCGATCAAGAGGTGTTTAGCATTGAAAGATGCAGCAAACGGTGTGTATTACGGGCCTGTCAATTTATGGCCTGTCAATTTACGATCTATCAATTTATGGCCTGTCAATCTACGGCTTGACAATTTGCAGTGTTGGAGATGTCTTATTCAGTGTTGAGGTGTAATTATTGTTGGAGACTTTTCCTCAGTTATGACAGCGCGCAACTACTGTGTGCTATGTAAATGTCAGTGGGGTTGAAGATACTTCAGTATGAACATGATATCCAGGTTTTCATGCATTTTATGATTTTTTTAATTGAGTATTCGCCTCTTCACGTTGGAGTTTAGACTGAAGTCAGTTCAGTATAAGAGTCAACCTCCTTATCTTCTAGTCACTGTACCGGGCTACTAACCATCCGCCTAACTTCATGTGCAGTGAATGAGATATTAGGCTTTAGTCCGTGACTCTGGTTCGTAACTTGAGCACTACTATTGAATTTAGAATTTTTGAGTCAGTCTTTACTGAGACAGGAATAGGAGCTTAGATTGGTAACTGTGATGAGATGGAACTTTTCTAAATCTGGGATTCCATATTTCTTATTGAGTATATATTATTGAGTATATTTGAAAGCTCCCGGAAGTCAACTTTCTCGTATCTTCACGGCACAGATTGGTGTTTAATCGTGTATGAAATAGGTGAAGTATATATTTTCTCATACCCATGATCAATAAACGATACCACATCCCCTTTACAGATAATTGATGACTGAAAAAATGTATAGAATCTCGTGGATCTTCAAATCATGGTATAGACTTCTGAATGTTTATACTTAGGGACTCATTTCAGTTTTGGTGGTTGAGCTGAACCAGTTTCAAGTTATGCCCATTCCAGGTACTCTCTAAGTGTAAGTCTGTGGTTCCTTGATACTTCTAGCTCCTAGACTTATCATTGCCCTAGACTATTTTCTGTTGATATCAGATCAATGCAAGTTATCAAGCTCCAATTTCGTGTCTTTTGACTACCCTGACAAGTGTAGACTCTCTTTCGCGACTTTTGAACATCGATGTGGGTCATATACACTAAATTGCACCAGCAGTGTAGTATCAACGCATCAACAGGTTTCCCTACCAGACTACAAACATTGTAGTTCAGTAGTAGTTTAGTGTACTTCAGTAGTGGTTTATTGTGGACCTGACATAGCTGAGCACCTTCAATGATTTCTCCAGAGTAGAGTAATCTTTAATGGCCAGAGGTCGCACCACTAGAGATCGCGCAGGAGTAGCTGAACAAACATAAAAACACTACCAAATGGACATGGACTCGACTTGCTTAAGGTTTCACATTCTTTGGAAGAGACCTCCATTTTTAAAACATGCCTGTTGCACCATAAAATCTATGGTTTTTATGCCAGAGATGGACTTTAAGGAAGATTGATGTGACTCATCGCGAAGACTGACACTTATTGAAGCGTACAGAATTATCCGAAGACGATCTTTGTTTGAGTAATTTCAAAATCACGTTCAGCTAGTCAAACCACTCATCTATTGTTGGGTTTAGCTAGTCGACCCACTCTGCTATTATTAGGTTCAGCTAGTCGACCCACTCCACTATTGTTAGGTTCAGCTGTTCAAATCACTCCGCTATTGTTAGTTTCAGCTAGTCAAATCACTCAGCTATTGTCCCACGGTTTCGGCTATGAGATATTGTCACAGTTTCGGCTATCAACTATTGTCAAATTAACTTCAGCTCCTTTCGAAATTAGGTGAAATATTTCTGGCTTGTCTGTCACTGGCTTGTCTGTCAGATTAGTCTCCATTCTGGTATTCTCTGACTGGCACATTGGTCATTATGTTACTGATAACTCCTGAACCAGAATTAATAAATCCCTATTCCATTGAAACTCTTAGCACAATAAGCAAGTAATCTCGAACCATCCATTATGCGCGCTGTTTAAACAATTCTGATATACCATGCAGTGTAAATATTTGCGTACCTCCTGCTTGACGAATTACCTGCAAGGCGCACTTTGAATGTAGTTTCAAATATCGTGGCTGCGATGGCCAATTAATTCAGTAGTCAGTAGTCAGCCAGCCAGCGGATCAACACACCAATATTCAGTTATCTCTAGTGCACAGAGGTCACGAGTTAGTAAAACCTAATCAATAGCTGTTTAACCATGATTTTTGACGACGTTAGTTGACAATGCTATTGTGCAAATGAATAACACGATTTTAGCAGTGCTGACTTGGTAGATCTATTTCTTGGCTATCGCGAACAGCACGTAACACAAGGAAAAAAATTTCTCGAAAGAAACATCTTTTGTCCGCGTGTGCAGGACGAATGTATTTAGAGGGCCTATTCCTTCATGCTAAAGCTATTGTTTGGGAGACAATAGTCAATTCTAAAAGCTCTATTCTTGACACAATTCGTTTCAAGGACAAAATGCTCATTTCCTAGCCGCCCTATAAAACTACTGGGCTTTTCTCTCTCCTGGAGCATCAAATCATCATGAAAATCGCTCAATTACTTTTTGGCTCTCTTTTCGCCGCCACGGTGTTGGGAAGCTCTGATACCCCATTGGTTTTTTTTGCAACCTTCGAAGATAAATTGGTGCCGCTCTCTGGTCACTTCATGGCCGAAGACGGTGTAGGTTCTCCTAGTGTGTTGTGTCATGGCAACGGAGTAGGAGAGCCTGTCGAGTTCGAGTTGAAAGAAAATCACCCTCATACCAGCCAGGAATTCACCGACGAAAAGCTTGGAGGCTTTGCAGGGTATCTTGGACGCACGGTTGCGTTCGGGCCTTATATCTATGAGAACAAATTACTGATAGATATTGATAAGAAAGTAATTGGTCTGTATTTCTCGTGTGAAATATTCGACGAGAGAGGCATGCGTGGGATTACGCACGAACCTTTAGGTGCGGCTCCACATTGTTACAAGGTGGAACTCTATCTCTTGCCTTATGATAGACAAACCAAGTATGTCTCAGGAGATGTGCCTGACTTTAAGAAGGAAGTAACACAGGATAAACCAGCTCAAAAAGAGGAATCCCAGGATGAGCAAGTTCAAAAAGAGGAGTCCCAGGATGAGCAAGTTCAAAAAGAGGAGTCCCAGGATAAGCAAGCTCTGAAGAATGTGCCACAAGATAAGAAGCCTCAAAACAAGGAACCTAAAATCAATGTGCCTCAAGATAAGGAATCCCAACGCAATATGCCACAAGACAAGAAACCTCAAAACGCTGGAGAACGTCTATTTAGGCGGGTTGAAAAGGATGGTTGCATGTGTATGTGTCCCCTGTATTAATGGCACTAGGCTGGCTGGACATAACCAAAGCTATTCAGGTATTTTGCTGTTTGTAATGCAGTTTCAAGAATAGTTCAATCCCGTGTCTTCTCTTTTCCTGGCGCCACTAAACAGTGTGGGCGTTTCCATGGTCAGAGCAGCTAAGCAAACCCGCCTTCCCTCGTATAGTAATATTTATTTATGTTTTTCTCCATTGAGTGCCTAAAAGCCAGAGAAAGTAAAACCACGGAAGTTGTTGGCTATCCCTAAGTGAAGCCTATACATGTCCAAGAGGAGCAAGGTTGAGCATGCACCACCTCAGTACACCAGCGTTGGACCTGTATATACTTCGCGGTTTAGGGGCTCCGTATAAGAGAATCTATTGTTCTGAGCTTGCGTCAAAAGTGAGCTGATCTCCCACTTCCGTACTTACAATGGAGTGAGTGTACTGACAAAAAAATGGTTCATTGGATGGTCTGCACGTGAAATTAGCCAAGCCTATGTCAATTCTATTACAAGGGGGAAAGCGGTCAAGAGAGTGATGTCTAAGTTCATCATTGGAGGATGAATAAATCATGACTACAGTTATGAATATCATCAGACCAGACTGTTTAACGAGGCTGTTAAAGTTACGTGGCAACAATGTTCCTTTATATGCGAAAGTTAGGAATAACAAGCGGCAATAGAGTGGGAACAAGGAGTTAGCCCGATACTTTTGAACTGTCATGGGAGTCTGCCATCTCTATGTTTGAATCTTGAGAATTGGTCTGGTGGATTTTGATGAGAATCGCTGGATTTTGATGAGAATCACTGGTTTATGATGAGAATCACTGGTTTTTGATGAGAATCACTGGTTTTTGATGAGAATCACTGGTTTTTGATGAGCATCGCTGTTGAATCCTGAGAATGCCAGGTCTAGATTTTCAGAACAATAGGTGGTCTTTTATGACAACGTCTCGAGGTTCGTGCAAGTACCTGTGTATGTATTTAGGTGCTGTATACACTATGCCCATGCAAGTCCTGGAGAGACGTATTGTGGAATTACAAGTTCGCCAGAAGATGTTGAATGTACGTCTCATGGTAGTGTATAGGATATGGCCATGTAAAGAGATATCTCCGTATTCGCGTCAAACGCCAGTACCTCCGGTGGGCCGTATATAGGATAAATGTGGGAAGGTTTTCCCGTTAGATACAGGAATACGTTTATATCACGGGAAATTGTAATACATTGGAAAAGACCTTTATTAGGTGCTTGTAGTGTTTAGCCAGTGAGCCATTGGTTTATCCTCAAGGCTTACCGTTGAATATATAATGCGCGCAGTCTTAGGCTAGACCTTCAACACCGCCTCGACCTGTATTTAGTTCTGTTTTATTTTCCCGTCATTCTCTGAAATGTATGAGGTCTGTTTAGTTCTGTGTGAGGCTCATTCACTCCTGTGTGAGGACTTCTGTATGAGGCACACTCACTTCTGAAGTTGGTGCTGTCTGAGCTTTTGCTATTTACAGTCTTTCTCAAAGTTATTCATACCTGTGCGAAAAAATATTCATACCAAATTTCAAAATTATTCATACCAATACGACAAAAATATTCATACCAAATGGCATAATGTTTCACACCAACTTTTAATAGTTTTCAGTAAACAGATATTTAATATCTTGCTGATTGCTATTATAATCTATTCTTGGAGTCTTCTAATCAACGGCCAAACGGACAAAACTAAATTAGTTTCCATGTTATGCTGTATATTAAAACTTTTTTTGGGATGAATAATTTTGTCGCACTGGTATAATTTTGTCGCATTGGTATGAATAATTTTGAAAAATACACACCTCGGCCATCCAGCTTCACACTGGCCCTTTGATTCCTAATGGAGTCAACACAGAAATTATCTACATACGTACCACTTCTGCGGAAAAATGGGTGAAAGTTTTCATATGGAAAGAATGTTGCCAAAGTATTAAATATCGGGACCCAAGAGAAATGCTCGCAGCTGTAGATGACCAGAAGTGCCTCACATTTGGCTATACCAGAGGCCGACACCTCACAGAACTAATCACTGGAAACGTCACTGATATTGGGCTATTCATCTCTCTCAATAATACCTTGAGATCTGTTCTTGGTGAACATATGTATGTTCTTTACAAGTAACCATGACTCTCAGGATGTACGGATGTTTGATGTGGAAACGGTACATTTTACCAATCAACTGGATATATACATTTATTTAAAAAATATGATTGATGAATAATGGCAATTTATAGTTTTACACCTTGTGATTCCGCTGGAAACTAAATTCCTTCTCACAGTTTCTTGCACATTTCTCACGTGTAAAGTTACCAGTTCTTGGGAAGCTAGAATGTTTCGGATTGCAACAAGCATTTTGGCCTTTGATACTACTTTTCTCTAATTATAGCATAGACTGGTCGTGATTGGCCTTCCAATACTACAGGCAAATACTCAGAAACCAACAGTGTGGAGCCTCATTTAAGTGCGTTGCAGAAAAAAGCTTTTCAACTCTAAATTTTGACACACACCATGAAGGTCCCCTATTCTGGTAGACCTTTCCGGGATAGACTTTCCGGTGGAAGTGTATATAGCACAAGCACTTGGTCTTGACAGCAAATAGAGATTTATTTTGTTCATCTACCGAGGCTATTGTTCAACAAGTTAATGAGTAGTGCACTTTCCTATAATCCACACTTGTATATATGTCCTAATCCACACTTGTATATATGTCCTATTCCACACTTGTATAAATGTCCTAGTCCACACTTGTATAAATGTCCTATTCCACACTTGTATAAATGTCCTAATCCACACTTTACAAATATCTCTTGAAGAAGGCTTTATTTGACTCTACTCATGTTGCTTACCCACACGGTCCAAGCATGAGGCATCAATTTCCTCCAAATGGACTTGGTTTCATCGACTGTTGAGGTTCTTTATTGATGCCAAAAAACCTTCTGCACTCGCAAGCTTAGGAGCCAAATAGTAATTCACGCTTAATTACGTGCAGAAGCGCCGCGAATTAGTGTTTTAAAACTATTCAAACCAGCGCGGCAATTCACACTAACAAAATGATTCAAACTTCAGTATCAAAATTAAACAATCCAAGTAATCAAAAGGCCCCTTCCTTTCAAGCCAATAGCATAATTTTTCACACCAACTCATTAGAATTCAATATTCGGAGATTTTACTACATTTGGAAATTTTCCAATCAAGGTTAAACGGACGGTGTCAACTGGTTTCTGTTATCTTGACAACAACTTGTTGGGGATGTACGAAACTTTTGAATTATTGGTATAATTTTGCGCGCTGCTTTGAATAACTTTGAAAACACTGTAGTTGCTTCTCAAGGGAGCCGCGAACACCTCGGTAAGACCTGACAACTAGACTCCCGATGGTTGGGGCACGACCCATTGGTTAAGCCTACGCTTACAGTCTAGTAGCAGAATAGCCAGTTTCCCTCTATTCACCTGAATTGCTAGCCATTCTACTGGTAATTTCCCCAATTAAGAAGTCGTGAACCAGCCAGTTTGACCATCTAAGAACCTACAATACCTCTCTTTGAGTGATCATCAACGTATCACTAAACTACAAAGGACTAAACTTATCAAAGAATACAAAATATGTTAGCAAGTTGGTATATCAATAAAATGAAGTATATCAATAAAATAAAGTATGTCAATAAATAAAGCATATCAATAAAATGAGGTACATCAATAAATAAAGTATATCAATAGATACAGTGTGTTTCAAAAGTATTCAAACTAGCGCGCAAATATTTCGAACCAGGAAAACAAAATAGTTCAAACCAAGATTCAAAAGTTTCGCACCCTCACACAATTCTTCAAACCAAATAGCATAATGTTACACACCAACTCATTAAAAATCAATATTTTAAATCTTAAAACTGGACGATATCCTGATGTGTATTTATGTGGGAGTCTTCCAATAAAGGGTCAAACGGACCGAACTGAATTGGTTTCTGTTATCATGACCAACTTATATTTGGTTCGAAAGAATGTTAGAAGGCGAACTTTTTAATTATAGTATTTTTCAAAATCATTCATCCAATGCGATAAAATTATTGTAGCGGCAAAATTATACCATCTACAAAATTATACCATCTACAAAATTATACCATCTACAAAATTATACCATCTACAAAATTATTCATACCAATATTTCAAAATTATTCATCCCAAATACAAGTTTTAATATACAGCATAACATGGAAACTACTTTAGTTTTATCCATTTGGCCGTTGATTAGAAGAATTCAAGAATAGAATGTAATAGCAATCGTCCAAATATATATTTTCTGATTACTGAATTTTATTAAAAGTTGGTGTATAACATTATGCCATTTGGTTTGAATAATTTTGTCGCACTAGTTTAAAAATTTTGAAATATTGGTATGAATGATTTTGTCGCACTAGTTTAATAATTTTGTCGCACTAGTTTGATAATTTTGAAATACTAGTATGAATAATTTCGTCGCATTGGTATGAATATCTTTGAAAATACTGTAGTTTGAATCGTTTTCGCGCTGGTATGAACCATTTTGTCTTCGTTGTCTGAATCGTTTTCGCGCTGTGATAATACTTTTTCGATGAACATCGCACGACTCTCGCCAGTAAATCCTATACTGCGCCTCCATTGCAAACCGCTAGTACCAACACGCCATAGCCTCGACTACATAACCTCGGGCTATGAAAGTAGCTTAGGTTGGAATATTAGAACCGAAGCCAAGTCTTCATTGACCATGGCCTTTTCAATAACCCAGGACTTCTCTTAGAAAGTCATCAAAGAATCTAAGCAGTCATAAAGTACTAAAGAATCTAAGCAGTCATAAAGTACTAAAGAATCTAAGCAGTCATAAAGTACTAAAGAATCTATCAGGTCAATCAATAGACGGTTTTAATTTGATCCATAATATGATCAATGCGTCTATTCCTAGTCTGCATCTATTCTTAGTCTACATCTATCTTGTCAAATAATTCTTGTCAATAATTCTTGTCAATAATTCTTGTCAATAATTCTTGTCAATTATTCTTGCAGGTTTTATATACCCTTGCATCTCGTCTGCGCTTTACCCGTAGATTCATACCTAATATTTGCAACAACATCGTATTTTTCACCATTGAGAGTCAAAAGGTTTGAATATCGATGGGATGTATTCGCTGAGTTTCAGTGTTAGCTTGGTGGATGAGTACCTAGGGGCCTTTACGGCCCGCGGAATGGTGGTTTTCACCATCTCCACGTCCTCTTCCTCGGTATAGCTTGCCTGCGCCATTGAGACTTCCATATCGTCCAAATCATAAATAATGTATGCATTTTTGTGAAAGTTGCCCCCCAAATAGGCCATTGGAAAGAGCGTGTCATTACTGATGGAGTTTGCTTCCAAGTAACATGTATCCTGTAGATCAATTATCATCTCATTCACAGGAACACTGATCTCGATACCTGAAAAGTCGTATACCAAGTTGCCTGAGTTCTTCATGAATGCACAGTCAATCTCATAAAGATCCATGTCGGGCAAGTACTTTCCTTGCATCAGATTGGCCAAGGCTTTCAACACATTCCCAGGCAAGTGTAGAGAGCTTGCCCCCGAGTCCAATACGGCACCAATGGGCTCTTTCATAATAGTTATCTTTTGGTTGTCGCTTTGTAAGTACATGGCATCAAGCTTGATGGTCAACAGGTCTAGCCTTTTGAACCGCTTATATAAATTCACTATCGGAACGGTTTGCAACTGGCCAATGTACTTCTTATGATCAACAGTACCAAAGGAAAGAGTTCCTTTCACTTCAAACAGTTTGCTCAAGTGTACGGCATAGACCAGTTTCTTTATGATGCCTGAGTTCTTGAGCTGCATAGGGAAATTATCATAGGTGTATTTGCTGGGTCCGGTGTAGGTCTGCTGTCCAAACTTAGGTCCAATTCCCAAGAGTCCCTGAGTACACAGGGTTTTATTCACCACGCCAAAGCTCATGTGTACTTCTGTATCTGAAAGCTGAACTGTGTCAGTGCCCCACACACCACTGGAGTATGTGCCATCAAGAAACTGAAGGTGGAAGTCGGGGGCACTTTCGTTTCTCCGGAAGGAGACCGAACCAGCGGTACTGAAAGAGCCTAAGGCATTGCATTCATTTAACTCGAAGGCCTTCTTCGAAGAGCGGCTTGGTGCCGGCTTGGGTGCAGTCGCGTAACCATCAGCGTTCTGAACCTCAGCATCGCTTGCAAATTCATTTCCATTTGAATTTCTCTCACATACCAAATCCCTGCCCATGAAATATGTATCAGAGGAGCCCGAGTCGATTAAAACGGTGCATTCGTCTTTATTGGAGCCCACCTTAAGTTTGGCCTGGTAGAACATTATGGTGGTTTTGAGCCCAAAAGAGGACGAGTCCTCGGACCGCTTGACAACCTGAACCTTTCTGTGTGGAGAGGCGTTTTCGATGGAGTCGCCATGTAAAATTTCGAAATCCATCTTCAAACCTTTCATTCTTGGGGGAGTGACGGCTGCTAAGGCCACGGTCACCGACAATAAACTCAGTGCGTAATTGATTACCAACATTGCTGGAGGAAGAAAGCTAGAGGACCACAAGCTCTCTTTAAATACCCGACCTCCTCAACGGGAGTTGGTTTTGGTAGCCAATGGGCTCTCCATCCTCCTCTTTTGCTAGAAGTGTGACTTGGAATCCGCGTGGGTCGCATACAGATACGATGGTGTACAGGATCCGTGTGAGAAGTTCTCTTAAAGGGTCGAAAACAAGCCCGTCACGCGGTTACTTTGCGTCATCGAAGGGATTTGGAACATTCCAAGCGGGATCTACTAGACAAAGAAGCGCAGCTGATCAAGAATGTACTTGTTTCTGTGAGACATCAGGCTTGGTTGTGATATGAAGACTTTGCTTCTTTGGGGTGAGGCTTTTAAGCGTGGATTTTTCAGTGTGCTTCTAAACATGGCTTCTAAAATTGGCTTTTGAAATTGGCTTCTAAATTGGATGCTAAATTGGATGCTAAACTTGACTGATGCTAAATTGGATGCTAAACTTGACTGCTCTGTGTACTATTGGACTTCACTAATTCTTGTTAGAGTTCCATTCTGCACGAGGTCTAAATTTTGAGATCCGCGCATTCATCCATGCATAGATATGACCAGAGGGAATCTTTGATTGAGCCCAGGCGTTCCTGAATAATACAAGCCTGGTGCCTAATCTTGCAGCCAGAAACTCCGGGGTTGTAGGGAAAGAGGGGTGCATCAAGGGGCAATGTGTTAGCACGTGAGTACTTCGCGCGCTACCTCGGATACGAAAAGAGGGGATGCACGGTAACACGTGCAACGATATCGTGGCACATGCAAACA
>VATE01000211.1:9567-23699 GCA_008065195.1 Metschnikowia amazonensis | reverse complement strand
TATGATGATTTAGGGTGTTTGGAGCTTCAGGAGAAACATATCTTTCTGGAACTTTGATTTAAAGTGTGGAACGGTCAGTATTGTTTGTCACGTGACTTAAAGTGACCGGAACGCTCATTTCCGGGCCTTATATCCAGTTCCGACCTATTGACTCAGGTCGTTTTATCCTCCCCACCAAAAATAATTTTCTCATGTATTTTAATGATTTGGGATGTATAGAGCTTCAGGAGGAACATATCTTTCTGGAACTTTGATCTGAAGTGTGAAACGGCCCGTATGGTATGTCACGTGACCACCAGACATCCAGTTCCGACCTATTGACACAGGTCTCTAACCTCCCCAAAAGATTTTCTCATGTTCAAATGATTAAGGTATATAGCTTTAGAAGGAACATGTCTGTCTGGAACTTGTACCTGGATGTGGGTGGCCTATACCATATCACGTGACCACAGTCCTATATAATTCCGATCTATTGATTCAAATCTATCGATCTTTTAACCTCCCAAATCTCATGTTCCGAGATATGTCAAGACTCAGCTACAGGAGAAACAGTCTTTCTGGAACTTTGACCTAATTGTCGAACATCTTAACCAAGTCACGTGACCTCCAATAAGACCAGTCAAAGCTATTGATTTCATGGCCACAACGATATCGTTTCGATATCAATCTAGACCCACAGATGTATTCAGGAACAGGACCGGGTGTGTGGTATATCACGTGACCACAGATTATGAACATTTCTGATTTAAGAGGCTGAGATCTGGCGATTAAACTACACAGTTCCATTACAACCGACATGCAACCTGATATTAGAGGTATGAAAAGGAAAATTACACCTCTATTCTGAGAAGATTTGAGAGGTTCTCGCCTTTTTTCAGCAGCTGTACACTAGTTTACAGCAGTTTTACACTACTTTTACAGAGGTTCAACGCTACTTTTACAGCAGTTTTACACTACTTTTACAGAGGTTCAACGCTACTTTTACAGAGATTCTACCCTAGTTTTACAGCAGTTCGACAGCATTTTTACAGAGGTTCTTCCCTAGTTTTACAGCAGTTCTACAGCATTTTTACAAAACCTATACACATTCTAACCCCTTATCACCCAAATTCTTCAGAAGCACCTGCATATAAGCCGTATTTACAATCCGGCTAAAAACAGCGACGCATCCCGCGCCAGCAACCAACGCCCGCACTCCACAAAACAAACAATCTCCCGCACCTAAGCCTTCACTACTACTACACGTTTCTCCCATGTCGGAATTCAGGAGCTTCAAAAAAGCAGACCTTGCCAAAGTGGCCAGAAAGGTGGGCATCTCCGTGCGTGCTAAAGATACAAAGCAATCGTTGCTTGAAAAAATTGAATTGTTTATTGAACAGAGCCCTGACCAAGCCAAGGACTTGTTTCTAGGCGATGATGAGGACGTTGACGATGAGGAGGTGGTGACGTTGGTGGAAGAGACTGTTGATACCAATACCAATTCCGATACCAACTCAGATGATGGATCTGGGTCCGAATCCAGCTCCGAATCCGACGCCGATTCCGACTCCGACATTGAACCAAATGGTCCTCTGGCCTCCACAGACTCCATTGCCGCTGCACACTTGGCCGACGATGACGAAGAAGATAAGGACTACGATGCTCCCCCTCCAATCAACTTGAAGGAGTGGATTTTGGACCCGGCCATTGATTGGTTTGAGCTGGCATACTCCAATGTCTTGTTGCTCACCGACAAGCTCGGCGTGACCACGGCAGACGCCAACAGCGACTTGCGTGAGGCCTTGCTGAAAACAGTGACTTTGAACTGGATCGAGGCTTCAGTCGAGGTGGCCTTTTTCTTGTACTTCTACGTGCCGTTGGTGGCAGTGAAAGACAACAGATCCGTACACCAGGTGTTCCGAGACAACATTCCCTGGTTGAACACCGTGGATTTGCGTCTTCCGGACGTGACGGCCTTATGGAACTATGGCGTGGCATCCATCTTTGCCAACTGGCTAGTGTATGCGTTGGGTTTGCCTCTCTTGGTGGCCTACTACGTCAACTTCTCCAGAAGAGTGGTGGTGGTGGAGGACTCGGATGATGACGATGACCTCTCGTTCGTGGTGAGGCTCTACAAATACGACCCCTTCATTTTTGCGTTGGCCAAGGTGGTGATCTTCTACTTTGTCTTCAAAAACGGCGCCTTGACGTCCATCGACAGCTACAGGGGCATCTTGCAGGCCTTCAGGAATCACGTGTTCATCCAGTTGGGCATCTACCATACTTTTGTGGTTAGCTTAGGCAACTTTCCGCTCGTGGTGGGCGTTGCCAATGTCATTGTTGGACTCTACTCCCAGTTTGAGGACTACTAGATGTGTGTGCGAAGATCACGACTGCGGTTGCGCTGACGCTTGTTAAATATAATGTTTCTGCTATTAACTCTACTAACTTGTTCTATTTTAATATTTGAATCGATGAATTCTGGTACCAATGTAGGAAGAGATTGAGTGAGAGATTATTGAATGAGAATGCCATCAAATTAAATTCACAATTTCTGAATGACAATTTCACAATTTCACACTTTCTGAATGAGAATTTCTCAATTTCTGAATGTCAATTTCTCAATTTCTGAATGACAATTTCACAATTTCTGAATGACAGTTTCTTTAGTTTCATGAAATCACCATTTCACAATTTCATGAATCACCATTTCACAAATTCTTGAAATTCACAAATTCACAAATTTACAAATTGTTCAAATCAAAATTTCTTCAAATCACAATTTCTTCAAATTCCTCCACAGCTTTACTTCATAATTTCGCAATTTCACAATTTCACAATTTCTTTAAATTCACGAATTCTCAAATTCTTCAAATTCTCAAATTCTCAAATTCTCAATTTCTTGAGATTCACAATTTTTTCAAATTCACAAATTCTCAATTTCTTTAAATTCACAATTTCTTCAAATTCACATTTTTTTCAAATTCACATTTTTTTCAAATTCACAAATTCTTAATTTCTTCAAATTCACAAATTCACAAATTCTTCAATTCACAAATTCACAAATTCTTTAAATTCACAATTTTTTCAAATCACAATTTCTTCAAGTTCTCAAACTCTCAGTTTCTTGAAATTTCCAATTTATTCAAATTCTCAAATTCACAAGTTCTCAATTTCTTTAAATTCACAATTTTTTTAAATTCACAAGCTCTCAATTTCTTGGAATTCACAATTTCTTCAAATCAAAATTTCTTCAAATCACAATATCTTCAAATTCCTCCACAGCTTATACTTCATAATTTCTTTAAATTCACGAATTCTCAATTTCTCTAAATTCTCAAATTTTCAAATTCACAAATTCACAAATTCTTCAAATTCACAAATTCTCAATTTCTTGAGATTCACAATTTTTTCAAATTCACAAATTCTTAATTTCTTCAAATTCACATCCTTTTCGAAAAGTTAGTTCTTTTTGATAATTGATAGGAAAACTCAATTCTCTTTTGTAGCTTTTATGTCCATGATATGGGACCGTTCATAAACATTATAGGTACCAGTTCGTGACTGTCTGGTTTCGGTATTTGTTGCTAAGTCTGCATCCACAAATACTTCAACATCTTTCTCCTGAATTGTCATGTCAACATCTCTTATGAAGAATCCGATTAAAATTCATAATATTAATTTTAATTTAGGTTGGGTGAAACATTATAAATTCTCAATTTCTTCAAATTTCTACACGACTTATACTTCATAATTTCACAATTTCTTTAAATCACAATTTTTTTAAATTCATAAATTCTCAATTTCTTCAAATCACAATTTCCTCAAATTACAATTTCTTCAAATCACAATTTCTAACTTACACTTTATAATTTCACAATTTCTTTAAATTTTCAAATTTTTCGAATTTATTCACAACTTATACTTCTAATTTCACAATCTCAAAATTTCAAATCTCTCCACAACTCATACTTGATAATTTCACAATCTCTTTAAATTCACATTTCTTCACAACTCATACTTCATTAATTCACAATTTCTTCAAATTTCTTCCAAATTCATACTTATATTTCCTTCCCAACTGATAATTCCATAATACACATTCACATTCACATTCACATTGACATTCACATTCTCATCCTCATTCACATTCTCATTGCCTCTTCCTTATTTTTTTTGTATTGCCTCCTATTTTTTTTGTATTGCCTCTTATCAATTCTTTGTATCGCCTCTTATCAATTCTTGTATTGCCTCTTATCAATTCTTGTATTGCCTCTTATCAATTCTTGTATTGCCTCTTATCATTTCTTGTATTGCCTCTTATCATTTCTTGTATTGCCTCTTATCATTTCTTGTATTGCCTCTTATCATTTCTTTGTATTGCCTCACCCTCATTTGTGTTTATTACTTGGCCTTGATTTCAATTACTTCACCGGCCACTTGGTCTTGATTCCAATGGTCTCAAGATCATGCACAAGCTCCTCGGGATTTGCTGAACCTGGCCCCACAAATTGCTTCATAATCTTAGCCACTAGTGCTGCATCATTGCTTACCTTCGCCTCCTCTCCATAAGTAGGCTTGGGAGCTGCACGTCGTCCTGGTCTTCGCTTCACCGTTGGTGTATCCGTATCAGATCCAGAAGTGGCCCGATCGTAAAGTAAACTTTGGAAGATTTGATGCCGGGCACTTTTGCCCTTGTTACCTGCATCCTTATTGACGGTTTTAGCCGGTGCATCGCCGGTAATCAACTTGAACTCTTCTTTGGTCACGAGCGGCATGTAGTCTTCAACCGTGGCCGAATGCTCGTGGCCCTTATAGACCCTTGTAAAGAGAGAAGCATCAAAAGTCTTGGTTTGGTTCTGCGGATCGCCTTCTTCACGTGCAACAGCCAGACGAAACTCCTCTTTGATTTCGTTTCCGTACTCCTGCTCCACAAACCCACTATACAACTTTTCACTTTCTCTGGAACGCATATTTTTGGCATCAGAATCCGCGGTACGCGTGACAGAGTCCAAAACTTGACGCTGATGCTCAAAAAAATTGCGGAGCTTTTGGAGTTTGTTTATCATGGTAGCGTTCATGGCCTTGTACAGACGATGAGAAGTCTGGTAGAAATTGAGCAAATTCTTCAACTTTTCATAGTTGTACGTAGCTCTGAGCCGAACCAACTCTTCGTCTCGCTGAGCCTGTCTTTTTTCGGCATAATCCCGAAGCTCGGAGTCGGCAATCTGGGAGGGGTCATTGTCAAAGGATATTTTGCAATTTTGAAGCGACTCAAGCCTGGCAAGAAGCTGCTGTTTTTTCTGAGCATATAATTGCGCCCGGTAGACATGTTCGTGATTTTCTAGATCACCAACCATTTTTGCCAATGCTTGTCTTCTTTTTTCTCTCTGGACGCTGTTCAGCATGATGACATCTTTGTTGTTGGAAACCTCGAAGCGAGGAACATGAAATGGGACTTCTGTGGCTTCCATAACGGCGAGTGCAGTATTTGAATCTATGGTAGTATCTATGGTATTTGATTCCATAGTTTTCAGTTCCATAGCTTTCAGTTCCATAGCTTTCAATTCCATAGCTTTCAATTCCATAGCTTTCAGTTCCATAGCTTTCAGTTCCATAGCTTTCAGTTCCACAACATTCAGTTCCACAACATTCAGTTCCGCAGCATTCAATTCCCCATTTAATTCCATAGCATCTTTGGATGTGCGCTGCAGCACATGGACAGCTCTGATTCTCGAGTCAGATTGAACAACTAGATAATTCTCTGGCACCGGCTTGATATAGGCGTCCTGCACGGTGGAAGTATCCACATTGCTAGCATAAGCCACGTATTCAGCAAAAGACGAGTCCTCGTCATCAGAAAAGTGCACTGGTTGCACCTCCACTTCTTTATCTAGCCGGTCTAGACGAAGCAACTCGTCAAGTTCGGTAGTGTTGAATCCTTCGGCCACTGCCTGCGAGTGCATATCATAGATGGATCCAGCAGCACTGGCTAGCACCATATCCACGCGAGGAAGGTGTTTGGAGGCTTCGATCCACGAGGAGAAGACTTCGCGCGGGATGAGAGGGGCTCGGTCGGCCATGATGGGGTATGGCATGAAATTCGGCGGAGGAAAAGGTAGAGGAGCCATAACAGGGTGTGTCACTTCCAGAAAACTGTCCAAGTTCTTATTTTCATCCACATGTAGTCTTTCGCTTTCTGCAGCCCGTTTCTTCAGTCTTTTGTCGATAGTCAAGTCCGTTCCAAGCACATTATCACTCCTGGGTAAGGCACTTTCGTCTAGACTGCCTTCGGGATAGACGGTCCATGGGTCGTACTTGATGGATGGGAGTGCTGGGTACACAAAGGGCACCATGACGCCCAGACTTTCGCCATGGGGGACATTCAAAAGCGAGGAAGGAGGCGGCATGGGCGGCGGAAAAGCTGTGGCTGACCTTAGATGCTGATTGGATGCAAGCAAATCCCTGGAAGGAACGTCACTGAAGAAATCGGCCACGGTATAGGGCCTTTCGAGAATGGGAAAGGCGCCCTGCGGTATACAGTGGAGCACGGGCGCATAATTCTGGGTGCCCTGGAGGTGGGGAAGGGGCAAGTTCAGGAGCACTAGTGGGTCAGGCAAGTTGTGGAGCACCAGCGAGTCGGGGCCGGGCGGGATTCTCGGTTGGTCTGTGTTCAGGGACACCGGGGCCGGATCGAGGCGAGGCCGCTTAAAAAGACGGGCTAAGTCCTGGGGCGTGGGAATATGAGGTAAGCGGCGTTTCTGAGGCGGCGACAGTGATAGCATAGTATTTAAGGGGCGGGAAGGAGGAGGGAGTCGGAGTGGCGGGAAGGAAGGGAGGCGGGAGGAAGTTTTGGGAATGTGTTGTGTTTGTTAGGGGGATGATAGGGGATTTTAGGGGGAAGTCGGGGCGGAGTTTGGGAGGAGTTTGGGGGGAGTTTCTGGGATGTTTCAGGTTGCAACAAGGGGGTTAACTGCCGGCAGTATTTGCAGCTTGTAGCTCTGGGAATATGGGGGAGGGAAATGACAAAAGAGGCTTAAGAAGGTGAGAAATGTAGTGGTAATGGGTGCAAAAATGGTAGAGGAAAAAAGGGCGTGTGCGAACCGAGCGGTTATATTCTGCTGAAACAGATGCGCGAAGTAGAAGAGAGCGGAGAATGGAGAAGAGAATAGGGAACGGAGAGAAGAGAATAGGGAATGGAGAAGAGAATAGGGAATATGGAATAGAGATGAAACAGAGATGAAACAGAGATGAAACAGATGAAACAGAGATGAAACAGATTAATATAAAACAAGGCGAAACGTGAATGGGCATTGGACAGTGTCAGTTAGTGAACAGGTTTAATTCTGAAACAATTTCAAAACTCAGAAACATCAAAAACTCAGAAACATCAAAATCTCAGAAACATCAAAATCTCAGAAACATCAAAATCTCAGAAACATCAAAATCTCAGAAACATCAAAAACTATGTAACAACTCCAAATCTTATTGATCGAATGCTCCACTCCTAGCAACAGCAAGTAAATCCGTGCATTATGCACGCACCTAATGGATATGTCACGCGGATGCACGGGTGTTGTAGCATGTGCGCATCGTGCCGCGGCAGCAACCGACGCAGCGGCAGAAATGCGGAAAAAAAACAAACTACACCCGTACACCAGGCGGTGGTCGGGGGTCGGTCGGGGTCGGCCCCGCCGTCCCGCGCGGCGTGTCCGGCACACTCAGACGCTCCAGGCAGCCAAAAACAACATCCCAGTACATCCTCAGAAAAGCTCATTTCTCCACAAACTCCCGCCCCGCCGCCGGCCCCAAACTATCCAACGCCTTTGAACTGCGTTCCGGCATCTATCTATCCATTCCTTGCAGTCCCAGCCCCCGCTCTGCCCCGGCGCCTTTTTCCCCAGGCACGTTTCTTCCCCGGCACATTCTTCCCCGGCACATTCCACCCTTAAGAGGTCAGTTTACTCTTGCAGTGAAGCTACGGTAGTAGCCGAGTGAAGGAGTTAATTAGAGTATCTTCAGGTTTGGACCCGAGACGATTTATGGTCATTTGAGCTACGTGAAGTTACATTTGCTAGCATATTTTGAGAGTACCAAGGATTTTCCAGCAGATCCAGCGGAGAGTCACCAGGCCGAGAATAGAAAAGCGTGGTTAAATCACGAGGTTAGTACAAGGTCAGTACAAAGTTTACAAAGGAGTACAAAGTTTACAAGGTCTACAAGGTCTACAAGGTCAGTACAAACTTCAGGTACAAACTTCAGGTACAAAGACCAGTACAACTTCAGATAAAGATCAGTACAACTTCAGATAAAGATCAGTACAACTTCAAATACAAAGGTCTCAGGAGTGTGAATTACAAGAGCTTCAATCATTGCTTCCAGACAGGCCAATCAACCATTAGACGTTTGCAACATAAAAGCTAAGTTGAATCAATACTCCAAATCTACTGATCCATCAGGAACTATTGAAACTTCTGCCTTCCAAAACCATCTCAGATACTGTCAGTGGCATTTCAAGAACTATATCCGAGCTACGTTCTCAGTATCAGATAGAAGACTTGAAATCCTATCAAGTTAGAGGTCTACAAATAGATAGAGCCAAAGCCTTAGAATCAGATTGAACTTTATTACTACTTGACTGTTATCCAGATCAAAATTGATCCACAAAAATTGGTCTCAAAAATTGGTCCACAAAAATTGATCCAAGATTATCCAAGATTGTTAAATTTATCGATTGATCCAAGACTGTTAAATTTATCGATTGATCCAAGACTGTTAAATTTATCGATTGATCCAAGACTGTTAAATTGATCGATTGATCCAAGACTTTTAAATTGATCTATTAATATGGCCCCAAAAAAATCAAATACGGTGTCGTTCGCACCAAAAGAAATGGTGCTTGCCAAAATGACAGGATTCCCTCCATGGCCTTCGTTCGTGATGCCTTCCGAAATGATCCCCGAGGCCATCATGAAGGCCAAGAAAAAGACCACCAATAAGTGTGTGATATTCATACCGGACGGAGATTTCAACTGGTTAAATGAAAAGTCTCTTGAGCTGTTGACTGCAGAGAAGCTCAGTTCCAAAATCAGCAAGATTCCCAAGGATAAGTTGAAGCCCAGGCCCAAGAGCAAGTCTGGGCGCACCACCAATGTGGCTGAGGCGCTTGTTGCGGCCAATAATTTGGATTTTGACGAATTTATGGATGAGTTGAATAAGAATACACAGGTTAGTGATGAGGATGAAGAAGAGGGTGAAGAGGGTGAAGAGGGTGAAGAGGGTGAAGAGGGTGAAGAGGGTGAAGAGGGTGAAGAGGTTGAAGAGGGTGAAGAGGGTGAAGAGGGTGAAGAGGGTGAAGAGGGTGAAGAAGATGAAGAAATTCTTGAAGAACCTCTTGAAGAACCTCTTGGAGAACCTCTTGAAGAATCTCTTGAAGAATCTCTTAATGAAGATGAAATTGATAATGATGATGTGGTCCGCAAGCGCCCCGCGCGAGATTCTTCCAAAATAGGAAAGTCTCGGCTCGATGATGAAGACTCCATTGACAATCTGATAGACCATGATGATGACTCTGACCGCAGAAAAAGACGTCTGCGTCCCGAAACGCTACAGTCGAAGCGGGCACGAAACCAAAACCTAGAGACCAAAAAGACCGAGGCGAAAGGGACCGAGGCGAAAAGGGCCGAGACAAGAAGGGCCGAGACAAAAAGGGCCGAAACAAAAAAGTCAGAGACAAAAAGGCCCGACACAAAAAGGCCCGAGGCTAACGGCCAAAATTCAATGGTCCAGGACTTAGGCAAGCTCGGAGATTCCAAGAACGCCGAGTCGCCGCGCGCCATGTCGGAAAAAGACCGACAACATCAGCTCTGGCTCTGCCGCATCAAGCTACAACGATCTCTCATCCAGCGAAACCAGCCCGTGACCCCCAAAGACCCCAAGCAGTTCCCCGCTCCAACCGTGGACGAATTGCTGGTGGCTCGCATCATTTTGCACCGGCTTGCGGACTTTCCCGTGAGTGTGGAGCTACTCAAGGAGACAAAGATCCATAAGGTGTTGCGGTGCATTCTCAAGTACGAGGATTTGGAGTATCCCGATAGTTTCCGATTGCACGAGAAATGCGAGGAACTTTTGGAAAAATGGCTGGACTTGATTGAAAGTCTTAAGCAGGAGAAACAGAACCGCTCACGAGTGGGGAGCCTGGCGCCGGAAGATTCCGAGGTTTCAGGTATTGAAGTGAAGAAGGATTTTGAGAAGGTTGAGGTTTAGAGATAACGTGAAGAGCTAAGGCATGAAGACCAATCAAAGAACTGCTAAAGACAGTGTAATTAGTTAATCAGAAACAGTTGGAGTTGCAATGAAGAGTTTAATAGTGTGATGAGCATTTGAACAAAAACAGAAGATTGATCATGTGGTGATTGGTCATGTGATTGATCATGTGAAGATGATCATGTGATTGATCATGTGAAGATAATCAGCTGATGATTGATCATATGATTCATCATATGATTGATCAGTGATGTGGTGTGGTGATCACGTTTTAGGTCAGGTAGTGATCAGGTTTTAGGTGGGGATGTACTGATGTCTGACGCGTGCACAGGACCTGCATGTACTGCCAGCGGTGACCAGTCACGGCACGGCGAAAGCATAGATGGATTCACAAGTAATACAGATTAATGTACAGGATCAAGAATCCGCACGCGCAGTTGTTTTAGTGCGCACACGACCCTGCGCAAGATCGTTCATGTATTTGGTACGCGCACGCCCGCTTGCGGGTAACCTCTAGGTCGCGCGCCCCGGGTTCTCCACATGTTGTATTTAGCGGGGCAAAAAAGCGGGAGGAAGAAGGGATTTTGTAAAGGAAAGGAGGTTTCCGAAATGCGTTGGTGTAAGGATTTGCGAAATGGCAGTCAAAAAAAAAAAAATTCCGCCTTCCTGTTTTGCAGCTTTGCCAGCGAGAGTGCGCACAGCAAAAAAATCCCGTCGACAGTGCGCGGTCTCAGCATTTGAATTTTTTTCTTTCCTCATCTTCTTTTTTCCCTTTCCACACATAAGAGATTATAAAAATGGCTGACGAAGACGTATGTTGATTTTGAATTTGGCCATGGTGCTGATGAACGTGCATGGTCTGGATTTTTTTGGCTTTGGCTTAAAGCTGGTGTAGATGGAAGAAGGTTGAAGCCAGAGCAATAGAGCCAAGGAAGTGAAGAACGAAGGGGAGGAAAGGACTGGCACAATAAGAATGGATGGGAGAAGGGAGACGGGAGAAGGGAGATGGAAGATGGGAGAAGGAATGGAAGATGGAATGGAAGATGGAAGATGGAATAGCTGATTGAAACTGATTGAAGCTATTTTCAAACTATTTCAAACTATTCAAACTATTCAACCTATTCAAACCATTCAAACTATTCAAACTATTCAAACTATTCAAACTATTCAAACTATTCAAACTATTCAAACTATTCAAACTATTCAAACTATTCAATCAAACAAATCTGGTCATGGTGATGTGTGGAATGGAGAAAAAAATTGGTATTGGATGAATGTTTGAGGGTGGGATATTTGGGACATGCGGATGCGGATTTTGACAGCATTTGGTGGTGAGAGGAATGAAGGAGTCCAAATGTCAAAATCGCATTTTTCTCAATTTTCCGACCTAATTTCTGTCTCAAGCCAATTCATCCATGACACAATGTGGATATTGCGTTGATATTTTGCAGATTCGATTTGGTTGCATGGTATAGTGACAGTTTGTCAGTTTGATTTTTAGTTTGATTTGTCAGTTTGATTTTTAGTTTGATTTGTCAGTTTGATTTTCAGTTTGATTTGTCAGTTCCACCTCATGTCCAGCTTTGATCTTGTCCAGTCTACTTTGTCTTGTCCAGTTCTAGTTGCTTCTCCAGTTTCTACTTCGTCTTGTGCAGCTTCTAGTTGTTTCTCAGTCTAGTTGCTTCTCGTCCATTGCTTCTCAGAGCTTCTCATCTATTGCTTCTCAGAGCTTCTCATCTATTGCTTCTCAGAGCTTCTCATCTATTGCTTCTAGTTGCTTCTTAGAGCTTCTCATCTATTACTCCTAGTTGCTTCTCTATCCATTGCCTCAGTCATTGCCTCAGTTCTACATATCCTACCTCCATATACTAACCTCAGCACACCTTTGAGACCGCCGATGCCGGTGCCGCTTTGACCTACCCAATGCAATGTTCTGCATTGAGAAAGAACGGTCACGTTGTCATCAAGAGCAGACCTTGTAAGATCGTCGACATGTCCACTTCCAAGACTGGAAAGCACGGACACGCCAAGGTCCACTTGGTGGCCATCGACATCTTCACCGGCAAGAAGTTGGAGGACTTGTCTCCTTCCACCCACAACATGGAGGTGCCAAACGTGCGCAGATCCGAGTACCAGTTGTTGGACATTGACGATGGTTACTTGTCTTTGATGACCAACGACGGTGACACCAAGGACGATGTCAAGATGCCAGACGGTGAGATTGGAGACAAGATCCAATCCGAGTTTGACGCTGGTAAGGACTTGGTGATCACTGTGATCTCTGCCATGGGTGAAGAGGCTGCTATTTCCTTCAAAGAGTCCTCTAAGGCTTAAGCACTGAGAGGATCTTGTTTGGTTTGTAGCCTACTGGCAATATACGCGAGTAAGAACCTGTACATTTATCTGTAGTGACCAAACATGGTCAGAAATTAAAACTTTGAGAACTTCACCAGAACATCAACCCGACTGTCACAACATCAACCCGACTGTCACAACATCAACCAGAACTGTCACAACATCAACCAGAACTGTCACAACATTAACCAGAACTGTCACAACATTAACCAGAACTGTCACTAGAACATCCGTACACCACTCCCCTGGTGTTGCCAGGCCTTTCCATACACCAGTAACCTGGCACCAGTACAGTCTTTCAAAATTTTCATACCAGTGAAAAATTATCATAGTAATCTTTCAAAATTATCATACCAATATTCAAAATTATCAGACCAGTGCGACAAAATTATTCAAACCAAATACAAGTTTGTATAGACAAGATAACATGGAAAGTAAATCAGTTTTGGCCCTTTTGACCGTTGATTGGAAGACTCCAATTATAGTATATATGAGATAATTCTCTAAATTAAGATTTCAGAATATCAAATTCTAAAAAGTTGGTGTGACACATCTCGTCATTTGGTTTAAAAGATTATGCGAAGTGTTATGAAACTTTGAGAATTGTATGAATTTTTGAAAAGAACTGGACCAGTGCGAAAAATTACCAATCTTTCAAAATTATCATACCAATATTCATATTATCATACCAATATTCAAAATTATCATACCAATATTCAAAATTATCATACCAATATTCAAAATTATCATACCAATATTCAAAATTATCATACCAATAATTCAAAAGTTCGTACCACTTCACACAATCTTTCGAACCAAATGATAAAGTTTCACACCAACTCAATATTAATTACTGAAATTTATTAAAAGTTGGTGTGAAACATTATGTCATTTGGTTTGAATAATTTTGTCGCACTAAAATAATTTTGAAATATTAGTATAGTCTTTTTCAAAATTATTCAAATAGTGCGAAAAAAATATTCATACCAATATTTCAAAATTATTCAAACTAGTGCGAGAAAATTATTCAAACCAATTATTCAAACCAAATGACATAATGTTTCACCCAACTTTTCATAGAATTAAGTAATCAGAAAATTTGCTGATTGCTATTACATTCTATTCCTGGAGTCTTCCAATCAGCGGTCAAAACGGGCAAAACAAAACTAATTTCCATGTTATGGTGTAATTAAAAGTTGTATATGGTATGAATAATTTTGAATATTAGTATGAAAGATTGTATTTCAAAATTATTCTAGTGCGACAAAATTATTCATACTAGTGCGACAAAATCATTCATACTAGTGCGACAAAATCATTTCAAAATTATTCATACCAATACTACAAAATTATTCATACCAATACTACAAAATTATTCATACCAATACTACAAAATTATTCATACCAAGTACAGGTTTAATATACAGCATAACATGCAAACTTCTTTAGTTTTGTCCGTTTAGCCATTAATTGGAAGACTTTAGGAATGGTATATAAGAACAATCGTCCAAGTATTTATTTTCTGATTACTG
>VATE01000240.1:9775-20436 GCA_008065195.1 Metschnikowia amazonensis | reverse complement strand
CTGGCTCGCCCTTGGACTATATAATTACCTAGATTCCCACTTATTGGGAATCCATCAACGAATACACACGTGATAGGTAAAAGACGTTACTAAAGAATATAACAATTCTGATCAGATTTTAAATAAATTAAATCTTATTTTTCTAGATTCTGATGAGATTTTAAATATATTAAATCAGATTTTTCAAGATTCTGATGAGATTTTAAAAAAATTAAATCTTTTTTTCAAGATTTTGATCAGAATTTAAATATCGTAAATCTTATTTTTCAAGATTCTGATCAGATTTTAAATATCTTAAATCTTATTTTTCAAGATTCTGATCAGATTGCTGTCGTACTTCGCGCATCCCTTTAAACCAAATGGCCAAATGTTCCACATCAACTTTTAGAATTCAATATACAGAAAATTTATTTCACAAAAAATTCATTTCTGGACGATTGCTCATATTTCCTACACTTGAAGTCTTCCTATAAAAAAGAGGCAAAACTCAACTAGTGCCATGTTATCCTGTATATTAAAACTTGTATTTGATTTGAATGATTTTGAAAACACTGTATTTCAAAATGTTTCGACCACTTCGCATAATCTTTCATACCAATGGCATAATGTTCCACACCAACTTTTAATAGATTTCAGTAATCAGAAATTTATATTTGAAAGATTTCTTATATGCAGTACCCAGATTTTTCAAATAAATGGTCGAAACGGGCAAAACCAAACCTAGTTAGCTGTTTATCAAACTTGTATTTGGTTTGAATAATTTTGAAAATTGGTTTGAAATTTTGTCGCACTAGTTTGAATACACTGATTTTCAAAATTATTCAAACGAGTGCGACAAAATAATTCATACCAATATCTCAAAATTATTCATACCAATATCTCAAAATTATTCAAACCAAATGACATAATGTTTCAGACCAACTTTTATTAGAAATCAATATTCTGAAATCGAAAATCTGAAGATTGCCTCATATATATATTTAGGGGTCTTCCAATTAAGGTGAAACGAACAAAACTAAACTACTTTTCACGTTATGCTGTATATTAAAACTTGTATTTGGTTTGAATAATTTTGAAAATTGGTTTGAAAATTGTCGCACTGGTTGAATTTTGAAAAACTCTGTACACCATGGCCCATCTAGATGAAACTTCTCTTAAAAATTGTTCTACAAAAACTATCTTGAACTTATCTACATCGCCTAGATGATTCTCTATTCAAAGTGTGCTTGATTTGAAGTTTTGATTTAGTTTAGTGGTTGTGTTATTTGGGTACCGCTTCATATGGCGGTTTGTTGCCCTGACTCAGCCATACACTCGCAGCCCAGCCACTCTAGGTGTTCATTCTGTTTCAATGGTACTTACCTAGATTTAGCTACTTTAGATTTACAAAAAATTATATTTGGTTTGAATAATTTGTGGCACTGGTGAATTGAACACTGTACGAAACTCTAATTATTGGTTGAATAATTTGAAAAACACTGTAATTTTGTGGCACTGGTGAATTGAACACTGTCGCACTGGTTTTTTCAACACTGTATTCAAGTTTCTACCTTCGCACATTCTTTCAAACCAAACACAAGTTACAGTCTTTTTCAAAATAATTCATACCAGCGCGACAAAATTATTCATAGCAATATTTCAAAATTATTCATACCAGTGCGACAAAATATTCATACCAAATGGCATAATGTTCACACCAACTTTTAATAGAATCAGTAATCAGATATTTTATATTTGGACGATTGCTCTTTTATACTAACTGTAGTCTTCAACTAAACGATCGAAACGGGCAAAACTAAACCAGTTTACATAATATGCTGTGTATTAAAACTTGTATTTGGTTTGAATAATTTTGAAATATTGGTTTGAATAATTTTTAAAAATTGGTATGAATAATTTTGAAATATTGGTATGAATAATTTTGTCGCACTGGTTTGAATAATTTTAAAAAACACTGTATCAGAAAACATCAAATTAGTTATTTCTGTTGTTTTGACCATTGATTGCAATACTTAATGCAGTAAATTTCAGAATATTGAATCTAATAAAAGTTGGGTGAAAATATGCCATCTGGTTTAAAGACTGAGAATGAAACTTTTGAATCCAGTGTTTCAAAATTATTCAAACAGCGCGCAAAATTATACAAATCATTCAAAATTTTCGTACCACTTCGCACAATTTTCAAGCAAATGGCATAATGATAACTTAGAATGAAATTAAATATTTTATTATCTATAAAAATGCCGCATATATACATTGAAATTCTTCCAATCAACGTCGAAACGGACAAAACTAACTAGTTTCTTGTTATCTTGTAGAAAATCTTGTACTTGGTTTGAATAATTTGAATACACTGTACATTCGCACAGTTTTCAAATCAATTACAAGATTTCAAATTAATTACAAATAGTCAAAGATAACAAGAAGCTGGTTCAGATTTGTCCATTTTATCCTTGACTCCAAATCTAGCACATAAGCAATTTTCAATTTAAATTTGACAATATTTTTTTAATTAAAGTTGAGTGAAAGTATGTCATTGTTTGATAGATTGTGCAAAGTACAGTATATTTCAAAATTATCTATACCAATGCGACAAATTATTCATACCAATATTTCAAACATATTCAAACCAAGTTTTAATATACAGTATAACATGGAAACTACTTTAGTTTTTACCATTCGGTGGTTGATTGGAAGACTCCAAGAAGAGTATATATAAGCAATCATCGAAATATAAAATTTCTGATTACTGAAATTTATTAAAAGTTGGGTTGAAACATTTTCCATTTGGTATGAATAATTTTGTCGCACTGGTATGAATAATTTTGAAAAAGACTGTAAATTTTGAATTATTAGATTTTCTACTTCAACTCTATTTCTAAATTTTCAGTATATTCATAATTTATTATCACATTCCACCCTCTTCCTTTCTCTTCAATTTTTACATTTTCTACAGTTCTCATTTAACACCTCTAAATGTACAGTATTTTTCAATCCAGTGCGAAATGTTTCGACCAATTTCAAAAGTTTCGCAGAATCAAAAGCCAAACCGATTTCAAAAGTTCCTACCACTTCGCTCAATCTTTCAAACCAAATACCATAATATTTCACACCAACTCATTAAAATTCACTATTGAAATTGAATCTGAAGAATTGACTTATATTTATAAAATCTAGGAATCAAGGTTCAAACGAACAGAACAGAACTGGTTTCATTCTGTATACATCATTTTTCTTGGTTCGAAACATTTGCGTTGGTTCAAATTTTTGAAACACTGTAAACTAATTCGCGGCTGGTGAAGTAATAGCGTGAGTCTAGGAATTGTGTAGCGGATATCAGCATGGGCTATATGCATGCCGGCATTAAATCATGAGCAGTTTTGTGGATGACATGGAGCTGTATGATTAGACATAAAGAAGCTTGAAGTAATAGTGAAGTAATAGTGAGATATTTAGTTAACTAGTGCTCAAATAATTACTGACTCACATACTCACAGACTCACAGACTCAGACTCACAGACTCAGACTCACAGACTCACAGAACAAGTCCTTCAACTCATTACTAAGCTAGTCACAGAACTCACTCAACTAGTTACTCAACTAGCCACTGAACTAGCCACTGAACTAGTCACTGCTCACTGAACTAGTCACTGCTCACTGAAATAGTCACTGCTCACTGAAATAGTCACTGCTCACTGATATAGTCACTGCTCACTGAAATAGTCAGTCACTGACACTCAACTAGTTAAACAACATATCACTAATCACTCTGTTACAGATCAGTCTGCTATATTCACCTGTCTCTACACACAACCTTCATAACCTTTCCCTTGATGTATTCATAGACAGATTTAGAAGAATCCTTGAATCAGTCTTGCAACTCTTTCATGGGACAATCCATTTGGACATTGCAAGTCAACATATGTTACAACTCATAGCATCACTACTCTAGCCTCTGCCTCATTCGTCGCGATAGAGAATAATCTCGCTCTGCTTGAAATAACGACGTGCATCTTCGTCAATCAACACCAATGATAAATATGTCCTGGTGGAAAACTTCTTATTCACATCCTTGAATGTGGGAGTCAAATTGTAACCACCCAAAAAAAGACGGATCGGAATACTCTCGCCCTTGACTGGCGCACCGTCCATTATCTCAAACTTCACCAACGTCTCGCTATCAACAACTTGATATGGAGGAGACCCCACGGTTTCTCTTCGGATCAACGAAATCTCCATATGCTTGATTTTGAGCCGCACAAGTAGAAAGAAGATGCGGCCCACAATGACTTCTTTGAGAGAAAATCGCAGTTTCAGGTACTCAAACTCAATGTGCAAGCAATGTTCGATTCCGACGTCCATTTTTACCGACGTTTTCGGCACACCTGAGTCATTGCCATTGCGAAGGTCTTGATCGGGGGACTTTTTTTGGACTTCATTTGGCTTATTCTCCTTATTTTCCCCCTCCTTTGCTTGATCCCCCGAAATTTTGGCCCTACCTTTCCCCACACTCTCGTCGTCTCGTAATTGATTCTGTGGCTTCTGTAATACACTCTGCTCTTGAGCCTCTCCTGCCACACTTTGAAATACCCAGAGCTCCTTCTCCCTCAGAATCTCCAGCTTCCCTTTCCGTGTAACCACCACTCGGATGTAATAGCGTAGACTCACGTTCTTGCCATGGTACGACTCATATTGCTTCTCCACGTTACGGAATTCAAACGGAAACGTTTCCGGATGCGCCAAAAGACCGGGAGATGCCAATTCGGTGGCCAAAGAGAGAAAGTCCGAGCTGGTGATCGCGTCCAAATTCGAGTGGATGGTGCCGAGAAGTTGGACCTTTATGCCCATATGCTCTAGGGTTTTGCCTTCCCGGAGCCGTACGGTAACTTCTCCTTTGACGGACTCGCCATCTTTGTAGACTGGAACACTTTCAATTCTGCCTTGGGGCGTTTTCCACTCTGTGCACTTGCGGGTGCTTTCATCGGATAAGCGGATCTCAATATCAAGGGGTGTTTTGAAAAAGAGCGACATTTTCCTGAGCGGCGTAGCGATTGGCTGGGAAAAGGGAACTTGTAAATTTGAGGTGTTGTGCTGATAAATTAGAATGGTTGTTATCTGCAGTCCCGCCCAGGTTCTTGTGTATGGTGTGAGTTTATGGTGTCGTGGGCTTAAACAATCTACTGTGGAGATCGCACGCGCTGTATGCACACTGTTGAAGTGGAAGCAACATCCGTGCACCACCGGCCACAATGCTCCGCCACTGAGGCCGCAGCGCGGTTTATCTGGTCACGTGATTTTCAGATCACGTGCTACTTTTTCATATGCTATGCACGTGCTATTCACGTGACGCGCACCCGGCCTCCGTATGTGCCGTTGGTGGTCCTGCACACAGCAACCCCGTTCATTGTACGACTAACGCCATTGTCTAGCCCGCTGGCAGATCATGCAAGGAACTCCAGCTTTCTCCGCATTGTTTAGAACCTTCTTCGAGGTGCTGGAAGCCTCGGCACCTTGTTGGCGCCGTAACCATGCAGTTCGTAGCCGTTGATGCGTCACGTGCGCCCGGTCGTTTCTCCGCCATCCTCCACACCGTTGGATGGGGCTATCACGTGTTTCGCCGGGCATTCCTTGTTTCATGTTTGTTTCAAGGTCTGCACCGCTCTCCCGTGAGCCGGGCGCTATCGCCACCACCTGCCAGCCGATCGCACCCGCCACGCCGGGTCCAGCTCCTCTTTCCATCCCTTCTGAAACGCTCCTGAAACACGCTCTCTCACCCCTTTCCCGCTGCACGGATCATCGCTTCGTTGAAGTAGGGCGTCCTGCACACAGCTCCATGCTCCACCTGCGAAAATCTCTCGCGCTAACTCTATTCCACCCATATCCCCTAGAGCACATCTGATCGTCCAAGCCCCTCTTAGTTGTGGTTTGCTGGCCTCTACATCGTCCTTCCCCGCTGCCTTAATTCCCATTCCTGCACCCAATCGGCATCTCCTTTGCAGCCACCCTTTTACAAGAAGCCGTACACCCTCCTACATACACTACCGCCCGTTTTCACATCTGCCGGTGGCCGAACATACTCCCAATCCCCAATCTAGCGCTGACTCATAGCTTCTTTTCCATGAGATATCTGCCGTTCTCATCTCCTTAGAAATCAACATGTCTGGCGACGATATCCCCCCAGAATACGTTGCCCCTCACGGTGAATCGTATGCCTCGATCGAAGATTCAATCAATTGCCTAGATACTGTCATTGCCCTCTACGACTTCCCGGGCACGCAACCGTCTCATCTTTCGCTAGATCTTGGTGACACAGTTTACGTGCTTTCAAAGCATGAGAGTGGCTGGTGGGACGGAGTGTTGGTGAATCAAAAAACAGAGGTTTTGCGGGGCTGGTTCCCGGAAAACTACGTCCGTTCCGTCAACTATGTGCAGCCGGTACTCAGCAAGCTACAGTCCAAAAAGGAAATTGACTCCATAACTGCTGCCAACACGGCAGCTAATGTTCTTATTCCGCAGTTTACAAGTTTGCTCCAAAAATCGCCATTGGCTCTGGATTCCGCCCGGGATTCCTCGTCCAACACCAGAAAGAACTCCGTGGTAAGTTTTGCGCTGTCTGAAACAGGCGCTGCTCCAAATGACCCAAAGACTCTGTTACGACTCAACGAGCTGAAACATCCTCTCGATTCTCCTCTATCGAACTCCTTACACCAGCCTTCTTTTGCGTCCACCATATCGTTTGAGTACTCCAACAGCGCCTCGTTTGCCATGACAGATCTGGATGCAGACAAGGGAAATCTCCTTCCGCTAGAAGAGGTGGAGGCCAAGTTGGCAGAGCTCAAGGAATCTGAGCAGAAAAACGTCGTGTGGATTCCTCGGCTCATGGATAATGGCGAACTTGCCTACTACTGTGAAAGTTTGAATATCTACTGCAGTCGGTTGCCGTTGGCGCCAATGGTTCCAGAAATTGACCTCCACAATATGAACATCAGTGTCCCGTCCAAAGAGGCCATAGATGATTACTGCATGGTGATAAAACTGTTTCCGTCTATGAACACTAGTGGCTCCAATTCTAGATCATCGTCTTTGGCCAAGTCATATGAGCCCCGGAAACATTCCAGCTCAAGCACATTATCGCAGTCGAGCTCGTCGTCGTACCACAATTTTGATCAACCTTTTTTCAGCATGCCTGGGCTTTTTTATAAGCAATTTCTGGATTTGTCGTATTGGACCGAGTTGAAAGAGAAGTTCGACCAGATCTTAAAACTCACTTGGAAAGCTCTTAAGGACTCCAGTACGCAGCTTTTTACTATGCATTTGTCCGCGCTCACCAAAATCATCTCCATTGTTATGAGTGCGGCACGACTCACCCAAAGCGATTTTGTGGGGTCCAAGCTCGAGAAGTCCATCAGACACAAGCTCAGGAGATTATCGGAGGCCTTTTCCCAGATGTACATTAACAGTTTGTTGCATTTGAGTGTGATGCACTATGCAGACTCGGGCCAAGAGTACACCAAACTTGATATCTACGGGCTCAATAAGTCGTCCAACTCCACCACGCAAGGAAGTTATGCATCGTCTCGCACTTCCAACGGAACTGCAGAGAGTGCGACTCAGCTGATATCCAATGAAAGCATTCCATATTTACAGAGCATTGAGAAGGACATCGAAGTGATCAAGTCTAAATTCAATAGGCTTACCGAAATGTTCCTATCGCTTTCCACCAATAAAGTGGTTCTGCTGAAAGATTATGATGGGTCGGAGAATTCCAATGAAGATCGTCAAGAACGCTACAATATCTTGCCGCAAGTGTACCCTCGGTTCATTACCAATGAGTTCAATGGAGGAAATTGGTGTAATCCTTTTTTCAGCGCAGCTCATCCGTTTCTCAATTCCAGTGGAGACCAGCTCAAAAACAAGTACCATTCCAAGCTTGTGATTGATAATAGCGCATATGAGCGATGTGAAGTTTTGACAGAAGAACTTGAAACATTGAGTGATGATGTGCTAGAGTTCCTCAGTCCCGAAAAACAGCACTTGTACTACAACGAGACGCTAAAGACCGAGAGAAATGAGCAAGTACTCCGGCTTATGTACAAGTACCTCCACCAGGTGAGTACTTTGGTGGATACTTTGGAACTGTTGGACTTTACCGTTTTTTGTCTTATCCGGAGAAATGCCTCGGTTGATCTGACAGAAGATCCGCTGCCCATGGAGGCATCCGAAAAAACTGGCTTGACTTTTGATTACCCTGCAGTTCTTGAGTTTTTCCAATATAAGCAACAGCTCCATGAAAACCTGGCCAAAATTATCACGTACTCTCAGTCTCTCACACTCGAGGACCCAGACTCCTTTTCCGTGATGAAAGACGACGAGGCGGTGTTGTATGCCCGAGATGCCATGAAAGACTCGCTTGAAAAATCAGCTATTTTCATCAGCAATATTTTGTTCAGCCAGAACAAGAGAAAAGCTGAAGACCGCATCTCATTCTCTCAAGACCATGCTTTATCGGATCTTTTGATAGGAGGAGCCAATTTACGCAAGGACATTTTGGCTTTGCTTCGCATTTTGATTGAGGAAAGGGAATCCATCATCAATTACTCCACCCGAGTCATGCATGATGATTTCAATGTGGACTTGATTGTTGCAGAGCGAAATAATACGTCGGCTACTGTGAAACCCGAAGATATGGGCAATCACTACATCAGTGGGAAGCAGAAAAAAGAAGATACGCCTTGGTTTCTTGAAGGAGACGAGGAATTTGATCTTCTTTTGGATATGAATGGCAGTATCAAAGGAGGAACCAAAGAGGCATTGATTGCCCATTTGACATACCATGAATCCGTGGATACGTCGTTCAATTCCGTGTTTTTGATCACTTTTGCCACCATATTGCCCTTTTCAGAATTAATCCATTTGCTTGTTCAGAGGTTCAACCTCGAGGCGCCCGAAGGCTTGAGCTACGAAGAGTACTTGACGTGGAAAAAGCTCAAGCAAAGCCGAGTTCGGTCGCGAGTTTTGAATGTCATGAGGCTTCTTGCTGAGAAGTACTGGTGTAGCTCGTATCGATCCGAGCCGGTGTTGAAGAGGTGGTTGAAGTTTCTCAGGTCTCCTGAAGTGCAGGCATTTCCCATGAGCAAAGTGGTGATTGAGAGTGTGGAGGCAATTCTTGGCGGAGCAGATCCGCTGAAGCAAAAGTTGGTGGTGAAGCAAGTGGAGGGCAAGGTTCCTGCGCCGCTTTTCAAGGGTTTCACCTTGAGAAAAATGAGGTTATTGGATATTGAGTATGTTGAACTAGCACGACAACTCACCATTCGCGAGTTCAAAATCTACTGCAACATCTCCAAGCATTCATGCATCAACAAAGTGTGGGGCAAGAAACTGGGGCTCAATGAATCGGTATCCAGTATTGCCACATTCATCAAGGCCTCCAATCAATTGACCAATTTCGTGGCTTACTCCATTTTGAGAAAAGACGAGGCGCGCAAGCGAGTTCAGGTGATTCGCTACTTTGTGCAAGTTGCAGAGAAATGCCGGCAATTCAACAACTTCTCGTCAATGACAGCCATTATTTCGGCATTATACTCTTCACCAATCCACAGATTGAAAAAGACCTGGACTTTTGTTACCAAAGATACGCTCACGCGTTTGCAACATATGAACAAGTTGATGAACCTGAGCCGCAACTTTAACGAGTACAGAGATATGCTCAAATTCGTGGGGTCCGAGCCGTGTGTGCCATTTTTTGGAGTGTACTTGTCGGATCTTACGTTCATTTACCATGGAAACTCGGACCACTTGATGAACCGAACACGCATGCTCAACTTTGCCAAGCGCACCAAGACCGTGAACATTGTGATGGGCATTGACCACTTCAAGCAAGTGGGCTATAACTTTGCCACGGTGCCAGAAATCCAGACATTTATCGAGTTGTGGTTTGACAAGTGTCCATCTATCGAGGAGCAGTACCAGTTATCATTGAACATTGAGCCACGAGAAGATCCTGGCCGAGCTGTGTACACTCCCATGGGGTCCAAGGCGTACCATCATGCGATGGTGATGCGATGAGGTGATGCGATGAGGCGATGGTGATGTAATGAGGCGATGGTGATGTAATGAGGTGATGGTGATGTAATGAGGTGATGCGATGAGGTGATGGCGATGTAATGAGGTGATGGAGTTGACTATTAGAGTTGATTAAAGTGAAGTGAGGAAGTGAACTGAAATAACTGAACTCAATTGAGACCAGTGAATGGTCACTAACAATGTTTACATTGAACCTGATATTACTAGTTCTGTCACTGAATTTCTAGGTCACCAAGTCACTTACTTTGTCCTGTACTGGTTTTACTGTGGCTATACTGTCTATGCTCCTTCACCTAATAGATTAGAAACTCATTTCTATACTTAATTGACTCAGCCCTATTCTAAAAGTGTTTTAAAAATATTTAAATTAGTGCGACAAATTATACAAACCACATTTCAAATTACCATTTCGCACATTCTTTCAAACCAAAGGTAACATCACTCCAACTTTTATAGAATTCAATATTTGTTTGTATCTGGATGATTTACTATTCTTGGCTGAAGGAAGACAAACTAAAGTTTCATGATATCCTGTGAATTAAAAAATATAATTGGATTTGTCGTTTTGGTTATAATTC
>VATE01000094.1:31907-44882 GCA_008065195.1 Metschnikowia amazonensis | reverse complement strand
GTGGAGCAGCTTGGAGGAATGTTAGTACCAGGAGTTGGATATTGAGTGTTTGGAGTTGTAAATATAGTAGTAGTAGTCCGAGGTATGGAGGGTGGTTTTCGGGTAGTCCTGTCGGGCGGAGTAGTAGATGATGGTATGGTAAACTCGGTCACGGTACATGTCACCTCTTCGGAACAAGTCGTAGGAATGTAAATGGTTGGTATGGTATGCTTGGTGTTAATTGGCGTAGTGGTAGTTGTTGTGGTTTCTCCGCATAGAGCATCTTCGTTAGAAATTTGGTATACCATGTCAAAAGAATTGATTTTTTTCTTAGAAGGGTATGTGACACTGACCAGCAAATGCCATTGAGTCTTCCAGTTGACGTAAACAATCTTAATGGGGTAGTAGTAATCCTTTTTCAATTTGATTTTCATAACCTCGGTACCAACAGTCCCATCTTTGTCATTTGGCTTATTGGCACCAAATTTGGCGATATTTGTGACACTTCGCTGAATACTGGAACAACAGTTTCCGCTACCACCAATAGAAACAGCGAAACCATCATCAGCAGACATAGAAACACTATATTCGCCGTCTTCTTCTGCTTTGAAGTAACCAAGAAGTTCAAGACTAAAATTAGAAGCTGTTATGAATTGGTCGTAAATTGTTGCCCACTGAGGTCTTCTTTCATAGTATCGACCTCCTCTGAAGGAAATATTAGTCACACCTTTTGAAGAGGCAAATATTCCTCCCTTTTTTTTATATTCGCTTACCAAGAATTTGTCGGGTTGTCTTATAAAGGATTCATCAGCATGAGGAAGTTGGTAAAATTTAGCATCGAAACCTTTCCTTAAAGTCTTCTTGAAGCGACAACCTTGGACTTCGGCAGACACAAAAGCCAAAGCCCCAAGAAGTGTATAGATAGCATAGCACGTTCTCATTATTCTTGATTGACTGAGTAATGAGAGGCAGATTTGCCCCTATTTATACATTTTACAGCCAGTCAAACTCGTTGCACAATTTAAGTATGTAGCGATCTGCAAGGATGCATGCATGTTGGTATGTAGGTGAAATTGCTTCTGCGTATTCTGTGTGTATGCACCTTTGTCGAGAATTGCGTAGACTGCAGTACGGTTACAAAAGCACCATGATGAAGGCACAGATAACGCGCGCTATCGCACCAAGAGTTTCGAATTTTGCGCTTCATACAACTTTTACATTTGAAGTGCATATCCACCACATCAATGGTATAATGGGTGGGGGAACACTGTAGTGCAGAATAGGATAGGGGGGAATACTGCATTGTAGAATAGGATAGGGAGGAATACTGCATTGTAGAATAGGATAGGGAAGAATACTACATTGTAGAATAGGATAGGGAGGAATACTGCATTGTACAACGAGACACCGGAGTCTCAGCTATAACTGCAAATATCAAAAAAGTGAAAGTGATCATGCCAAGACATCTCAATATCTAATCCATCGCAACACTGATATTACCCCGGATATTTGTTACCAATAACGAATTTACATTTTCAAAGTAATGTTAGCACAAAGCCTTCAAGTGATTTTCATATTCGTCACTTTCGTGTAACATAGTCACGAATTGATTCTTTGAATTACTGAATGATGATGCACAAATGGGAAGATTTAAAGTTGATGAGTTGGCATAGCGATATTTCGATATACCTTATAACATGGTATATCAGCAGATATTAGTTCTACGAACCTTCAGGAATGGATGTATCAGCAGATGTCAGTTTGACTGATCAGCGGATAAAAGGATCTACGGATTGACTTTGAGTAGATCAAGGATCCACAGTATAACATCAGCAAATCAAGGATCCACAGTTTAACATCAGCAAATCAAGGATCCACAGTTTATCATCAGCAAATCAAGGATCCACAGTTTATCATCAGCAAATCAAGGATCCACAGTTTATCATCAGCAAATCAAGGATCAACAGCTTATCAGATCAGCAGATCAATGGATCGACACAATTACTAATGGGGTAACAAGGGAAAAATTCCATCACTGTATATGCGGTGTACCTTCTTTTTTCGCAGCATCAGCTCATCGAGAAGGTGCGAAGATTCCTGAAATCAGACCACGCACGAATGCGTATTTCACTCGAGGTGTTAAAACTAATTCCAGACTCGAAATACACCCACGTCATGCAGGACATGCGAATATTAAGGAGCTATTTGGTTGTCCCTGCCAAATTTCTGTACTTTGGGTGTGCATAATATTAACCAACGTCAATAGGTGACATAGTATCCTTGGGGTAGGTGGATACCTTGTGGTTAGTGACAAGTTCAGAGGAGTGGGGCAGCAGGAAACAAGTTTTGTTTTAGCAGTAAGATGAATTTATTCACTTTCAAGAATGTGGGAAACGGTCACCACTTATATATTGATGAAGATTTACATTTATGGCCACCTAGTGTCTTGGCAGTGGCTTAGGCTGAACTTCCACAGTGGCTTAGCAAACGACTTGGTAATGATTAGCATGAGGACAATGTAAACATGAGTAAATGAATTAGTGAAACATTTCTGAAACGCACAATCTGATGCTTTGATCTTCAGCTTTGAAAAGATCAGATGATTATTGTTTGTATTTTGAATTGCATCTGAAAATTTGCTAGAAAGTTTGTAAGAACCGATAGAGAAGTGTTTTGCTGGATTAGCAGGGGTATAGAAATTAAGATTGAAATGGAATGATTTTGATGATTTACTTGATGATTGACTTGATGATTGACTTGATGATTGAGTTTGATGATTGACTTGATGATTGACTTGATGATTTACTTGATCATTGACTTGATCATTGACTTGATCATTGACTTGATGATTTACTTGATCATTGACTTGATCATTGACTTGATCATTGACTTGATCATTGACTTGATCATTGACTTGATCATTGAATTTAATGATTCACTTTGTTGACTTGATCACTTTACATATCTCAGAAATAATGTATGATTGGCTAGATTTTGAGCTGTCTCACATTTTACTACGCTGAGTCTAAAAACAACACTATCTATGTGACAGATATCCAAACATATTTCACAAATATCTCATCTTGAAGGTGAAAAATATTTAGAGGATGTTCTACCATGTTCATTGAAAATTTCTAGGAATAGAGAAATGATCGGTCAACTTCATTGTTTCATCAATGCTTAGGAGAGCTCCCTCAAATTTTATGCATGAAAACTTGGATCTTATAATACAGACTTGGTCAATCCTACTACGTCTTTATACAAGGATCATACGTGCTTTCCGTGAAATTGTGTAAATGTGCCACCATTAATAGGTTGTTTTAGACTTATGTTAACATTCAAATTAAACTGCTGATGTCTTTCTCAATTTATGAGTTTTGTCTAGACTTACTACACTTTGCTACGTGTATTTAAATCTACTACTACGCAAATTGTGCTTTGTTGATAAAAGTGATATGACAAATTGGAAAGAGGAATAACACAATAAGATTTTTAGCTAGTGGAATTTTAGAGCAATATGAATGGTTATGGTATAAGGGTACAAGAATATAATTCCATGTGTGATGCGATTTCCTAAGACAGGTCTTGATTAAAACACTGGAATGGATATTACAATACTTTGTGCAGTCAAATTTGCCCAGAAAATTAAAAGTACTGTGGAATAGAGTAGAGTCTGGTCTATGTACCACCTACCAGATTATGATCTTAGAGTACTTGATCCTATGACCTTTTTCAGGCTAATCTAATTTTTAGTGCTCACCAAAAGTCAGTCTAATTGGGTTTAAGAGCTTCGACTGGCATTTTTCCACAAATTGAAGATAGTTGCAGAATTTTCGATCTGAAACCAGAGTCATGTATTATCTGATATATTTGAAACGTCATTCCCCTCTTTAATCACCCAATCATTCTATACACATCAATACCAAGGAATATTATCATACATATTATGCACGTCTGTTTACTCCCGACTATTGTTTTATGGAAATGTACATTTGCAGTCCATATGAAATAACCATCAATATGAACTCTTGAATATATTAAGATATTGTGAGATTTGCTAAAGTACTACCAATCTTTATAGAATATGGCCAGATGATGATTGGATAGAATTGGCAATCATAACTACGAAAGGTATGAAGAATAGGTATAGGGAAGTGGTATGAAATTTTGACTAGAATTATAATCTTACATTCTTTCGCGACGATTTATTCTCATACAGGGCAACCCTTTAGGTTCCTAGATAGTTATCTTACATTATGAAGCTTTCCAGGAAATCTTAACAGAACAACCAAATGGGCAATCGCCAAACCACGGACAGTCAGACTAATAACGGCTGTTACTCCCGTAGTAAACATGTCATATGGTACTTACGGATGTACGGGTGTATCGACCTTTTCTACAGCGTAGCTATTGTTTTTTAAAAGTATTCGCACCAGCGCGCAAAATGTTGGAACCCAGAAAATAGAATGGTTCACCCAATAATTTAAAAGTGTCGCACCCATTCGCACAATGTTTCAAACCATTTTTCAAAAGTTCGTATCCTACGCAGAATCTTTCAAGCCAAATAATGTTCACCCAACTTAAATTAAATCTTAATCTGGAAATTGCTTAGAAAATTTTGGAATGTTAATTTCAAACAGATAACTGAATTGTTCTTTTATGCTGTATACAATAACTGATATTTGGTTTGAAAGAATGTGCGAAGACAAGCTTTGTAAGTGTTTTAAAGTTATTCAAACCAGTGCGACAATAATTCAAACCAATATTTCAAAATTATTCAAACCTATATTTCAAAATTATGCATCAGTGCGGCAAAATTATTCATCAGTGCGGCAAAATTATTCATCAGTGCGGCAAAATTATTCATCAGTGCGGCAAAATTATTCATCAGTGCGGCAAAATTATTCAAACCAATATTTCAAAATTATCCATCAGTGCAACAAAATTATTCATCAGTGCGACAATAATCAAACCAATATTTCGAAATATTCAAACCAAATACACGTTTAATATACAACATAACATGAAAACTACTTTAGTTTTCTCGGTCGCAACCATTGATTGGTAGAATCCAAGAAGAGTATTTAATCATCGTCCAATATAAATTTTCTGATTACTGAATATTTAAAGTTGCTGTGAAACATTATGCCATTTGGTTTGAATACTTTTGTCGCACTAGTTTGAATATTATGGAAAAATTCAAACCAATAGTTCAAAATTTTCGTACCACTTCGCACAATCATTGAAACCAAATGGTATAATGTTTCACACCATTTTATTAGAATTAAATTTTAGAAAAATAAATCTGAAGAATTATGTCATATTCTACATTTGGAATCAGGGTCAAAACGAAGAACTAGCTTCCTTGCTGTCCTATACAAAACACCTTGTAATTGGTTTGATTCAGGGGTACAATATTCAGGGGGTACGAACCTTTTTAATTATTTGTTTGAATATTTTGTAGCACTGGTGTGAATTTTGTCGCACTGGTTTGAAAGTTTTGAATCACTGTATTTTCGTGGGTAGGCGATCACACTGTGGATCTGACTGCATAGAGAGGTAGGTTATATAGAGTATAGAGGATACATGTATATAGCGTATACAGTATATGTAAATAAGTATACAGTATATGTAAATAAGTATACAGTATATGTATATAAGTATACAGTATATGTGTATAAGTATACAGTATATGTATATAAGTATGTATAGAGTATTTGAATATGGGTGTGGATTATGTCAATACTTTGTAATTCTGTGTTTTCGATGATTATTCCAAGAGTGGATCGTAAGTTCTTACATCGTCAGACGTTCATGGCCCCGACTGGATATATTACCGACGGGAAATCATCCAACGATTATCTGTTCATCAGCCAGATCATATGGTCTAGGCCAATTTCATCGGGGTAGTGCGCGAACCATACGGGGTGTAGTGACATCACATATCCTTTCAACATTTGTTTTAGATTATTTAATGTACAGGACAAGTACGTAGTACCATACAGAACAGAAATATAACATGAGAAGTTGGTGAGTCTAAATTACAAGTTAGTGAAGGTTCTTCGTTAAAGTAATATGTGCAGGATGTTTTTAGAAAAGAGTTTTCACATTTTTGGCACCGGTCCAAGACCGGTAAGATAAACTTACCCCTCCCTGTGTAATAATATATACAAAATATTTGCTGAAATAAGAGTCCGCGCTAGAAATTGCACACAGTACAGTACTTTTCAAAATTATTCATGCAGTATTTTTCAAAATTATTCATACCAATATTACAAAATTATTCATACCAATATTACAAAATTATTCATACCAATATCACAAAATTATTCATACCAATATTACAAAATTATTCATACCAAATACAAGTTTTAATATACAGCATAACATGGAAACTACTTCACTTTTTTTCGTTTGACCGTTGATTGGAAGACTCCAAGAGAAGAATGTAATAGCAATCAGCAGGATATAAAATATCTTTTTATTGAAAACTATTCAAAGTTGGTGTGAAACATTATGCCATTTGGTATGAATAATTTGTCGCACTGGTATGAATAATTTTGAAATATTGCTATGAATAATTTTGTCGCGCTGGTACAGTATTTTTCAAAAATATTCATACCAATGCGACAAAAATATTCATACCCGTGCGACAAAATTATTCATACCAATATTTCAAAATTATTCATACTAATATTACAAAATTATTCATACCAAGTACAAATTTTAACATACAGCGTAACATGGAGACTACTTTAGTTTTGCTCATTTTGACAGCTGATTGGAAGAATGTAATAGTAATCAGCCAGATGTAAAATATCTGATTACTGAAAACTATTAAAGTTGGTGTGAAACATTATGTCATTTGGTATGAATATTTTTGTCGCACCGGTATGAACATTTTGAAATATTGGTATGAATAATTTTGTCGCACTGGTATGAATAATTTTGAAAGAGACTGTATGAATTATTTTGAAAAAGACTGTATACATTATTTTTCGAAATTATTCATACCAATGCGACAAAATTATTCATACTAATATTTCAAAATTATTCAAACCAAATACAAGTTTAATACAGTGTATTTCAAAATTTTTCAAACTAGTGCGACAAAATTATTCAAACCAAATACAAGTTTTTATATACAAGATAACATGGAAACTAAATCAGTTTTGGCCCTTTGGACGCTTGATTGGAAGACTATCAAATGAAGAAGTATGAAGCTATCTTCTAGATTGAGATTTCAGAATATTGAATTCTAAAAAAGTTGGTGTGACACATCTCGTCATTTGGTTTGAAAAATTGTGCGAAGTGGTATGAAACTTTTTGAAAATTGGTAAGAATAATTTTGAAAAAGACAGTATCGTGAGATGCTCCATGTCCGCGTTAAACATCCGTACCTCCAAAAACCCATAGCATCCAAGGTACTAGGAATTCCTATAAAGGTAGTGAATAGTTCTTGATTTATAACTGCCGAGAGTAGTTTTCTATTCCTATCTTCAGAGAGTAATTTTAATGTTAACTTCAGAGACTAGTTTCTAGATGTGATTATATAGCTACAAGTTATACAGAGGTCTATACAGTACTACATCAGGCTTTCTGGTTCCCAGTTACAAACTTGATACCTCATAATATCAAATTCTTTTCTTTTATGAATAACCTTTATTCTTTTTCCCAAGGCTATACCGCCTTGGTGTGGTCCAGGAAATCAAAGGGCCAGTGGAAACTGATGGCCGAGGTGAATAATCGCGCAACTCAGACCTTGAATATCACTCCTCTGCATATAAACATATACGTACCATGAATTAATACATGCTAGCACATGACATAAAAGGAGGTGGGAATAGATCTTTCTAGACCACTCCTTAAATATTGTTATATATCCCATTTGATGCACATTGTTGCGGGACCATTTGATTCGGGATGTACTGATGTTGCGAGCAGCAACTGCGGAATCCTAGCCTACAGTGTTTAAAAGTATTCAAACCAGAAATACAGTGTTTTTCAAATTTCATACCAGTGCACAATTTTTCAAACCAAAAGGCATAATGTTTCACACCAACTTTTGATAGAATTCACTAGAAATTTTACAATGCTTATATTAATATTCTTGAATTCTTCCGATCCACGGTTGAAACGGACAAAACTAAAGTAGATTCCATGTATCCTGTAAATTAAAACTTGCATTTGGTTTGAATAATTTGTCGCACTGGTAAATAATTTTGTATGTATTTTGTCGCGCTGGTGTATACAGTATTTTTCAAATTTATTCATACCAGTGCGACAATATTATTCATACCAATTGTCAAAAAGTTTCATACCACTTCGCACAATCTTTCAAACCAAATAACGAGATGTATCACACCAACTTTTTTAGATTTCAATATTCTGAAATTTGAATTTAGGGGATTGCCTCATATATACATCTAGGAGTTAAGGGTCAAAGGGTCAAAAGTGATTTAGTTTCCATGATATCTTGTATATATATTTGGTTTGAATAATTTTGTCGCACTAGTTTGAATAATTTTGAAAAACACTGTAATTTTGAAAATCACTTCGAATCTAGAAAACAGAAGGCTCATACGAAAAACCGGCAGTCTTTCAAACCAAATACAACTTGTTGTATACACGTTATCACGAAATCTGTTCAGTTGTCCGATTTAACCCTGGTTTGGATATTCCAAAATCTATACACAAGCAAATCTCCAGATTAATATTCAAATTTAATTAAAGTGGGTGATTATGTCAATTGGCTTGAAAGATTATGCGAATGCGTGCGAAACTTTTAAATTCTTGTGAAGCATTTTCTTGGTTCGAACATTTTGCGCGCTGTTTTGAATATGTTAGATTCTATGATAACGTCAAGTACTTGATTGTTTTTTGTATTCGTTCATGATTCCTGGAAAAGGGGAATCAGGGTTACTTATATAGACTTTCAGGATTTGAAAGTATGGCTCCACATCCTGGTATGAAACTGGTCACCTAAGCTTCATGCAGGCAGTAAAGGGAATGAACAACAAACGTCGTGATAATGAGTTAGAGACTGGCGTAGATAAACTTGTCTTGTATGAGTAGTGTGCTACTCATACGGGTTCTGATAACTTTTGAAAAAGATTCTTTTTGATAACTTTTGAACACCTACCAAAATCTTAACATAAACTCAATATAATCATCCCTAATGATGTAATGCCTTGTATTACCACTCACGTCCACATTATGTCCAATTATACTTGTAATTGGCCTTGTCTAGAATTTTCCGGCTGGTCGTGTCTGGCTCAAATGCTGGCGTAGTGAATGGAATTTCTTCATGATTCGTTTCTGACTTCTCATTATTTTGCATTAACATTTACTCTTTTTATAAACTGTACTAGGTAAATTGGTAGTAATGTATTGAAATATAGTATGTAGTCATTGATGTGTATATACCACAGTTCCTCTCAGCAGACGGTTTCTTGTGAGACCCTCAACAACCAAATTCTCGTGACTTGGACTTGGTCTTTGAAATATCCATACCACATCTCTAGCACCACGGCAAGTTTTCCTCGACAAATACTTAGTATCGGAGATCAAAATACTTGGGTGAAACATGTTGAAAATGCAGAACAACAAGACATCTCAGATGCTCCTGCACAATGCCAAATCTTGTATGTTAAAGGACAACAACAATTGCTTTGGAAAGAGAACCATGTAAGTAAGTTACGGAGACATTAGATAGAAATATCTGGATCCTTACTAACAGTAAGACATCAATTGAACTTGGAGACCAATGATACCTCCGTCTTGCGTATTTTAGTAGCTCTCATATAAAACACCCGTACATCTCGTCTATTCAAGTTGACCTATTACATACTCTAATACATAGACATCCACAATACAATACATCTAAATAGATGATACTTCTAATAGTTGATGCTCTGAGTATATTATGCTATTCATTATTCATAAGTTGCGGATTCTAAATCTATTCATTTAAGCAACATTGGCAATCTTCAAGGCAATGGAAGTTCCTCCAGGGCACTCCTTGTTGGACAAAGACAATTCGCCTCCAGAAGGACATGCATTCCATGAAGTATTGTCGTTGTAGGCCAAGTGTCCATCTTTGATGGAGAAGCCGGTGGTGGCAGGTTGACGGCCAAATGGAGGCACATCTCCCAACTCACCGGTGTTCTGGTCCAAGCTGATACCTTTTCCGTTTTGGTCAACCAAAGTGGTCTTGTCGTCGCCAAAAGTCAACAACAAGTCTTCACCTTTGTCACCACCAACGGAGAACACGTGGGGGTGGCTATCAACCTTTTTGATTGGTTGGTTTTGGACATTGGTGCCGGCGTGGATGGCAATGAGGCCGAACTTTCCGTCCTTGGACTCGGCCTTTTGAGTGCTTTGACTCTTGGTGGTTGTGGTTTCAGGAGTCTGTGTCTTGGCAGGTTCTGATTTGGTAGTAGCCGTTGTAGCATGGTCACTCTTTCCCTTTGGAACCACATCGTCGGTCTTCTTGGATTCCATGATTCTTACGGCAACGCCCAAGAAGTCTGAGCCACTTTTGTCGAAGGCAATGCGGTTGTTTTCAACGCCGAATCCACTGTTCAGGTTGTGTTCCAAGTAGTCGTTCTTGCCGACAGCGAAACCCTTCTGGGCCTCATCGGATAAGGTGACATAACCGTCGGATCCGATGTTCACATACTTCTGCGATACGGTATCAACCAAAGATCCATCGTCGTTTAAAACCAACTTCAATTCAGGCTTTCCGTTGGGGACCACATTGTTACCGTCAGATCCCAACAGAGCGTACTGGTATTGGGAACCAGATCTGATGAGCACGGGGCCGATGGATTGGCCAGCAAGGGCCACGGCAAGGATATTCAAAAATGGGAGGTATTGCATTGTTGTTTGGTAGTTGTGGTATTCAATTAGATGCTGTATTCAATTGTGATGATGAGTGAGAAAGATGGGCGATGGCCCCGTTTATATACTTTTGCAGCCATCTAAAAATATCGCCTGGGCCTTATTTATAGCATCTCGTTGCACGCAACAGATGCGCGATGACGTGATTTGTGTCAGAAAAAAAAACAAGCCCACATATTCGTGCATGAAAAAACGCCGAGCCTCGAGCTTAATAAGGTTAGAAGCCGAGGGAATGCAACGGAGTCAACCAACCTTGGGAATGCCGTTTGAATCATGTATGAGAGGTGCCAACAAATAGGGGTTTACATAAAATTTACCCAACAATAAAATCTGGATTATTTCTACATTGACCTTATTGGATATGATTTTATTGGGATTATTGAAAAGTCCAGAGTGGGGTAGCATCGAGCTCGGAGTACTTTGAGTGCTCCCAGATCTCATGGGGTGTGACCTCGACGTGCATGCGCGCCATCATGCTCCCAATGAAAATTCTCAACAACCGCAACTGTGATGTAATTCCATGTGAACATTCCATGTGTTCTTTGCATTTGTGAAGTTCAATTGTGACTCTAAAATTGCTTTTTACTAGGACTCGGTGATGTTGACCACATTGCATTGAGCCTCACGTGACCCCACATGGTGATGAAACGGTAGAATTCGGTTTCAAGAGCAATGACCCAGATGACTGTGAGACGGTTATTATAGACCATGATTCAGTGACCTTTCTCAGTGTGTACATTTGGATATTGTTATTGCAGACATCTAAGTTGAATTGACTGCTGATCTGGCCTGCCACTGACACTTGTGGGTATATATAGTCTACTGCATATAGTTATGTCCTGCATATAGTAAAGCAACAATGTGGGAACAATTGGGCTAAATCATCAGATAAAAACATAGTATTAGACAAAGAAAGGAGCGAGCAAGGGGATTTGACTAGCTTGATTTTCTCGTACCATTTTAGCTTCAAGTTTGTTTCAGTAAGAAAGCATGGAATTATGTCCACGAGAGCTAAAGGATCTGTACTATTTATCTATAGCAATCTATTATGGTTACACTATCTATAGCTATACTATTCTACTATTTACATTATTCATATACTTGATTTTATTGTATTATTGATAGTAAACTATCGGGGTGTGTATGATATTTCGCATTTAGTACAGTGTTTCAAACCAGCGCGAAAATGATTCAACCACACTAGCAAAATTTAACAAACCAATATTTTAAAAGTTTCGTACCCTTCGCACATTCTCTCAAACCTACAAGATGTTGAATACAAGATAATAAGGTTCTGTTTGTTTTTCCCTTGATTGGTACAGGAATTTCAAATGTCGTAAATATGAAAAATCTTCCAGATTAAGAATTCAGAAAAATGAATTTTAATAAAATTTGGTATGCAACACTACGCCATTGGTTTGAAAGATTGTGGAAGTGGCACGAAACTTGAATTATTGGCTTGTTAAATTTGGTGTGTGACTTGAATTACAGTATTTTTCAAAATTTTTCAATGCGACAAAATTATTCATACCAATATTTCAAAAATCTTCAAACCAAATAGAAGTTTTAATATACAGCATAACATGGATACTCCTTTTGTTTTATCTTTTGGCCGTTGGTTGGAACACTCCAGGTAGTACACATAAGCAATCGTCCAAATATAAAATATTTATTTACTGAAAACTATTAAAAGTTGGTGTGAAACATTATGCCATTTGGTATGAATAATTTTGTCGGACTGGTATTAATAATTTTGAAAAAGACTGTATTTTCGCACTGGTATTAATCTTGAAAAAGACTGTATTTTGTTGAAACTCAAAGACTGAGGGTGCGCGATTTAGCCACCTCGGCTACACATTGTTTACACTGAACCCCTTTGACTTCCTAATTGGACCATTAATATGCTCACAAGAGATGAGTGAAGGTTTTTCTTCACATATATAAGTAAGGGAGATCGCCCGCGTTTCATAGAAATTAATCAAGTTTATCTAACTGGGATGACATATCAATGTCTCCCACAACCAGACCCACCAGAAGTGCCTCTAGAGTAGCTATCTAAGATGTTGACACATCTAAGAACTAGTCTTCTTAACG
>VATE01000094.1:0-31897 GCA_008065195.1 Metschnikowia amazonensis | reverse complement strand
CTACCTTGACGAGACTATAAGATCCAATACCTTGGTTAACCTATCGCTTACCGGAGGTACGGATGTTTGACGCGGACACGGAAGTATCCTCTTAACATATTTTCGCATTGGTTTGAATTATTTTCGCATTGGTTTGAATTATTTTCGCACTGTTTTAAATTATTTTCGCACTGATTTGAATTATCCCCCTGTTTTAAATTCTTTTCGCACTGATTTGAATTATCCCCCTGTTTTAAATTATTTTCGCACTGGTTTCAATACTTTTAGACTGAATTGGAAAAAATACCACCGTTCTCAACCAAGTGTTTGGTTTCGCACCCATTTCTGGAATCGCCATGACTAGTCTTAATGACTAGAAAAGTGAATGCTATTTGATCATACTTTGATACTGAATCATGAATTCTTTGGGCTCGGCCTGGAGACTGACAATAGTATTGATTATTAATGCATCTATAGTACAATCGATCTTGTTTTCCAGGTTTTCCAGCTTAATCTCTACCATGTGGTTTCCCCAGAACTGGCTAGAGATATGAACAGCTTTTCAAAATGACTGCTAAACTTCGCTGACAAACTAACTTGTTACTTATTCCAAACTGGGCAACCTCCTACTGTTCCCTATTCACTGGCCACTAGTTCTGAGATATAATGGTCCTCAGTTCCATGAGCCTGTGCGTTCTATAATTTTAACCAGCAGCAGTGTGAATTCAGTAGACCATAAAAACTTGGCGGTCTGTCTGCCAATCAGCAGAATCCATATTTCTGACATGAGCAGTACATAACTGTGTATATGAATTGAATGCCTATATTCAAACTGGAACATTAAAGCCCTATCTTTATACAAAGTTCCGGTTATCTGTTACTGTTGATGAAGTGACTTGAATTCAGAGAATCACTGACCAGTAAGTTGTATAATTATCATTTTCTATTCAGTATGTTTGCAACAGGACTGGAGGCATTTTGATCCAGGCTATGCTACCAGGAATTTTTTTGAACAATTCTTAACTACGATAGAGTTCTAGTGTTGGACAAGGGAGTTCCCAGGAGTTTGACACGCCCTGGAATTTGTTCAACTCTAAGAACAGCATTTTCCAACAAATGTGCCAAAAATCAAACATCACCACGAGTGATTTCAACCAGAAAAATGAGTGATTAACCAGGAATAATTACAAGTGATTAACCAGGAATAATTACAAGTGATTAACCAGGAATAATTACAAGTGATTAACCAGGAATAATTACAAGTGATTAACCAGGAATAATTAAAGGGTTCATATGTATTATTGATGATACTGCCTTGGATTTACTTCATCTTTTTGTAGTCGGCAAAAGAGAGCTTCTTCTTCACTAGCGGCTTCGATGCTTCATCATCAATATGTGGTGCAACTGCTGCTACCGAAAACTCGGTTTTAATCTCTTTTTCACTACAGCAAGAGCTTCCTTTGGAGAGGAAGTTGTTTTCCCCGTAGCATTTTCCAATAGCTCAGGCTCCATTGATCCTTTCCTTGATGCTCTTCAAGATCTTGTTCGTAAGTGGAATCGCTAATTTTTGTAACTCCCAATTAAACCAGGAAAGGGCCCAAATAGTGACCAATAAGATAGACTTGGAACCCCACAGGATTGGTTCTGTGTCTTTGCAAATGGCTATTTTATAGCTATTAAATACTACCTCTGTGGTGATTCATGTGGTATATGTGAGAAGTGTATATGTGAGAAGTTTTATGAATTGTTCAGTGCGAAACTCGATCAGTTCGCAATTCTCCACACTTTTCACCCATTTCATCAAAACCTACAAGATGTTCATAAAATTTATGGTAGGAGAATTCACTGACCTATACTAATTTTCAGGACTTAGATATTTATTTATGTTACAATGTTTAATAATGACGGGGTTCTGTACATCCCGAAATCAGTACATCTCCATACTATCCCGTCGCCCATAGCACCCCGCACCGAATCGCACCTCCCCACACGAAACCTCCTTCTTCGCATTCCCTACCACAGACTTCCTTCAAGACTCAGTAGTCTACAGTGTTTTTCCAACTATTCAACCAATAATTAAAAAGTTTCGTACCATTGAATATTCTTCCAAACCAAATAAAAGTTGTTATATACAAGAAAGAGTTCATTCGTTTTGACCTTTGATTCCAAATGTAGTACATGAGGCAATTATTCAGGTATTATTTTCTGAATTTGAATTCTATAAATTTGTGATGAAAGTTGACATCATATCATTTGTTATGAAAGATTGTGCGAAGGAAAATTTTGAAATAATTGTTTGAATAATTTATTGCTTGTTTGAATAATTTATTGCTTGTTTGAATCGCTGGGTTGAATCGCTGGGTTGAATCGCTGGGTTAAATCGCTGGTTTGAATCGCTGGTTTGAATCGCTGGTTTGAATCGCTGGTTTGATTAATTTTGAACACTGTACACAGTCATACATCTCTTAATACAGAGTCTAGACTTGAATCACATGCGAGCATTGCCTACCGTTGCATTCTATACACTACACAGGTTTAGTAAAGCTCCGATAAATCCTTCAAATCGAGCTAGTCCTAGCACATTATTCCCGTAGTCTTACTGAGCCAGAGATACTGAAGCTCGCGTATTTAATGTGGTACCCTGTGTATTTTTCGCGTCTGCATAGAGGTCGCAATAGATTCTTCTGGGTGAATAACTGATACGCAACGCCTTAAAACGCCCAAGGTCGACATGAAACCACTACACGAGAGAGCTCAGGGGGAACAATACACGCTCAGCCTCTAGCACTTCCATTTGAAAAGTCTCTAGGCTTCCAAAATGTCACAAGCTGCCATATAGAACTCCACTTGAATCTAGTTAATCAATAACAGGCTTTCAGTCACCGCTTGGTTAAACTTCCCCGAAGTGATAGCCTTCCATGCACTGGTTTGTCAGTAGAGTCACCTTCTAGAGCCTGGATCATGCCGTTATATTACACCATGTATGAGGCCATATATGTTTGCACTTGCTAATCGTGTATTTACATTTACTAAGGTTCTTCGGTAAATGTTTTGGCAATATGCAGATTCTAGAACAGTTTATTAAGCGAGCATCAGTTTTTCGGAACACTCCTATCATGCACTTCCATGACTGACTTTGCTAGAGTACAGGATTTCTTTGATTACCTGAAGTTTCGTGAATGTAGCTCATGGTATACCCCGCATTGAATAGTCAAGTCATATGTAGCCACCATTTATCATGGATAAGGCTATGCACACAATCCACATTCCGAATGAGTCTTATCAGAAACACATGAAAAGAATCATGAAAAGAATCATGAAAAGAATCATGAAGAATACATGAAATGAACACATGAAGAATACATGAAATGAACACATGAAAAGAATCATGAAAAGAATACATGAAAAGAATACATGAAGAATACATGAAAAGAATCATGAAAAGAACACATGAAATGAATACATCTAATACGAATACATTGACACATTTTGAGCACCTGAAAAACTTGTCGCTAGTGCTTGGCTCGACCCAAGCATATTCCACTAATCATCACTGCATGATAGTAGCCTTGTTCCATAAGAAGAAGCCCCTGAAACAAGTCTTAAACGATTGGTATACGCATGTCTGAGATGTGCGCAGGAATCGCGCTCTACCATCTATAAGGTACACTTGATGGGACTACAGGGTCCTCATAAATGTCCAATCTAAAGTGTCTTTCCACAACAAGATGTTTGGTTTCTATGTGCAAATCTGTTGAATCAAAAAGTTATTCCTTCAGTTATAAAAGCTCTTATGACCCATGGCAAGGGCCTCAAACGGATGCATGGTTGACCAATTTCTACACTTCAGCCGCTGTGCATTAGGCTACTCAGGGACTCGTGAACCCAAGCCCAAAGGATATAAATTTCCTGGCTGGCGCTATTTGGAGTGGATTCTAGAATATTTTCCTTTTTTATTCAATGTTTCCCATTGGTGTGCTTTACATATCCCTTTTAACAATCGTCTGCGCTGATGATGGTGAATCTTGCTCAAACCCTTCCACACCTACCCGAATCCTGACAGGTTTAAATGTGGATTTCTGGAACTTGCCAGTTCTCAGTCAAGCTCCTTGGGAAGATTCCTCGTTCTTCCAAGGTGGCTATAAAGCCTTTGGCTACTATGGGTCAGTCACCGGCGTGACTAAAGCTCAGTTCGACATATACATCGACCGGCCAAACGCTGAGCCTGTTAAAGACAAGATTTATGATTTGCCCATCACAGTGACAAACTATACCATGGTAGCCAGTGGTTTCTTCTACGCAGCTGAGGACGGAGAATATACCTTTACGTTTCAGTTTGATGATGGAGGCATTTTCCGTTTTGGCTCTTCGGCCAACCACTGCTGCAACAATGCAACCTACAGTGTTACCGAAGGGGTCAGTATCAACAGAATGTTTCAACAGAGTGGAAAGGTGCCAGAAGCGTCATCAACAAAAACATTCCCTTTGAAGGCAGGTTCGTATTACCCTATTGAGATTATAGGCTTCAACTGGAGAAGACTGACGAGGCTTGTGATTGAATTCAAGTCCCCATCCATGCTGACTGCTGAAGATATTGGTTCACATGTGTACCAGGTTGAGTATCCTAGTGTAGTTTGTTGGACAACTACTACATCATACTGCGACAAGTCCACGACTTCAACAACAACAGCAACAGGTTTATCGTTCAATACCGTCATAGTAGAAGTCCCCAAGTCCGCCACCACTACCACCATAACCACTCACTGTACTGGAGATACTACAACTTCCTACACTGTGACAGGTGGACCAGGAGAGTGTGATACAATTGTTTTTGAGATTCCAATGCAACAAACTGCAATTTTTGAGTATGAATTTTCATCTTCAATGACAGGAGATGAAGAAGATTCTACTTCATCTGAAGGAATTACATTTGGAGGATCTGAAGCTTCTGAAAGTGCATCACCACCTGAGCCTTTTACTGAGACATCAACTGTGAGTTGCTCAAATGATTCTAATAAACCTGAAGAATCAAATACTTCTGATCTGCTGGAAACTGACATATCAAGTCACACAGACGAAGTCGGGAACAATAAAGGATGTAAAGAATGTGATGGGTCTAATACTACAGAATGTCCTGATGGATCTAAAGAATCTAATGGCTCTGATACCACTGGTTGTCCTGATGGATCCAAGGAATCTAATAGCTCTGATACCACTGATTGTCCTGATGGATCCAAGGAATCTAATAGCTCTGATACCACTGGTTGTCCTGATGGATCCAAGGAATCTAATGGCTCTGATACCTCTAATGGATCTGATTCCCCTTATGGTCCTAAAACCTGTGATAAGTCCTTGAATCCTCTCTCTACGGCTATTAAACCGCACTCCACCACTACTTCAAAATGTTCACAAACTTCTACACAACATTCACCAACTTCGAGTGTCAAGTCAATGCCTTCCATTTCTTATACCGCGGGTAAAGGCCACAAGCAGACCATAGCTGTATTCATGGCTCTTGTTCCATTTTTGCCTGTGGTCTTTTAATACTACTACACACTGGCCATATAATGATTATGAGTAATATTATTTGATTTGAATAGGAGTAGAAATATCCATTCGGGTCTACCTGGAACTACTACCCTGGTGTAAGTATAAGTGGTGGGTGAAGGTTGAGGCACCGCGGGTTCCAAAGTAAAAGCAGCGCGCGAAAGTATTCAAACCACATTAGAAAATGTCAATACAGACTTTAGAATTATTCATACCAATAAAATACCAAATATAAGTTTTCATAGAAACTACTTTACTTTTGTAGGTTTCTACCGTTGATTGAAAGACTGCAAGAATAGAATGTAATAGCAATCAGCAAGATATAAAATATCTGATTACTGAAATCTATTAAGAGTGGTGTGAAACTATGCCATTTGGTTTGAATAATTTGTTGCACTGGTAATAATTCTGAGACTGTATTATTCTAACCAGCGCGCAAAATACCTATACTTCAAATTTTCGTATTGAATATTCTACCGAATACAAGTTGTTGTATTTATACAAGGAGTCATTTGTTTTGACCGTTGATTCTCAAATGTACATAAAGCAATTTCTCAGAGTTAAAATTCTGAAATTTGATTCTAATATATTTCTTATAAAAGTTGACATCATGTCTTTTGGTTTGAAGGATTGTGTGAAGTGGTGCGAAACTTTTGAAATATTGGTGTGAATAATTTGTCGCACTGGTTTGAATAGTTTTGAAAACTGTATTTCAAAATTTTCGCTACCATTCGCACAGTCTTTAAAAAGGCCTAATGTTTCACACCAAATTTAATAGAATTCAGTAATAGAATCTGGATGAATATTTATATATTCTTTTGGAGTCTTCGGATGAACTGTTAAAACGGATAAAACTAAAGTAGTTTGTATGATGTATGTATAACAACTTGTATTTGGATGAATAATCTTGTCGCACTGGTTTAATAATTTTGAGGTTGAATAATTTTGAGGTTGAATAATTTTGAGGTTGAATAATTTTGAGGTTGAATAATTTTGAGGTTGAAAAATTTTGAGGTTGAATAATTTTGAGCTTTGAATAATTTGTCGCACTTTTTTAATAATTTTGAAAGCCAATGTACTTCCATTTCTTTTATGTTCCAATTTATGTTGCTTTTAGTGAGCTAGACCAATCCTGGGCAAGTGTCTTGACATGAGTGAGAGGACCAGCCCAAGCTATAGAAGGTGGAACAGAGAGATATATCAGACTGTGCAATAATCCAAGAATTTGGACTGGATCGGTGCAAGATCCTAACAAAAAATTCATGGAAGAAGAATCTCTGATGGAAAGATAAACCTAGATGGGTATATGATTTTTATTGATGAAACCAAATCCAGCCGGAAGAATTCAATATCAGGATATAGAATGGTATTGCCTCAGCATGTCAACAACTACCTTGCATCTCAGTCAACGTATGGATGTTAGATGCAGAACTGAATTATTATAGTAGGCTATTTAATTTGTCTGTGTACCCACATCTCTGTATTGATGTATACTAAATATAAGTTGAAAGTGACCTTCAATGTTCGCACTTTGGACTCCCATAGACACAAAAGACGGATTCAGATGAAAATTAGCTTCAGCTTCTAAGCAATTTTTAAAAATATTAGAAAAACATTGAAAGAGAATGCAGTACAAGAAGTATTATGGTCAAAGTATTTTGAGTCCACTCAGATTGCATACATCTGACTAAGTACTTTTCGCAGCCAAATGACGCGCAACACTCCACCACTTCTGAGAGACATAGACTTTCATTAAATCAACTGGACATAAATTATGATTAAATAAGCAGTGAAAATTAAATACCAGAAGTGAAAATCAATCGTACTTAAGGTCACAGACTACACATAACTCTATAATCCAGAGACATCAGTAAATCAACATCAGTAAATCAACATCAGTAAATCAACATCAGTAAATCAACATCAGTAAATCAACACCACCAAAATTGCTCATCCTCAGACAAAATTGTCGTCAGTGATACTTCTCCCTGAGCGCTCCTAGCTCCACTAGAGTACCATTCCAAGCCATCATTTTAGAATTTGTAAGGTACCGAAGCAAGTGCAACTGCACCTTCGTACAACTGCTATACTCATTCTTGGTCTTAATCACGTTGAAATCTTGGCTGACTGGACACGAATAGAACTACGCATTCTGAATTCGCAGCAGATTTTTCAAATCCACAATCATCCGAGGTTCATGAGCACCATAAACAAGTTGGATATTTTCTATTTTAACCTCTAAGCTCCTCGTGTCCAAATCATAATATACATAGTTCTTTCGGAAGCTGAACGTGATAGGGTCATCAAAGGAGCCTCTATATGTTAATCTTTCGTACTGTTGTTCGGAAGTAGAATTGTTGAGTCTAGAAAGTGGTTCTATGTTGTACCCAGTGTCCACAACAAGGATCCATTTTGAATCTAAGAGTTCATAAGTACTTTCTTTTTGAATCTCATCTCTTTAGTGAAGATTTGCATCTGGCTGTTTAGGTGATTGAGGATTTTATGGATCTTCAGAATTCCATTTCTTTAGATTCTCAAATTGATGATTTTTAGATTCTCAAATTGATGATTTTTGGATTCTCAAATTGATGATTCTTTGGATTCTCAAATTGATGATTCTTTGGATTCTCAAATTGATGATTCTTTGGATTCTCAAATTGATGATTCTTTGGATTCTCAAATTGATGATTTTAGGATTCTCAAATTGATGTTTCTTTAGATCCTCAAATTGATGATTTTTGGATCCTCAAACGTCTGATGCTTTGGATCCTCAAACTTCTGTTTCTTTTGTTTCTTTAACTTCTGCTTTTTCTCTTTCGATTTCTGCTTTTCGTGTTTTTTTGAATCAGGTTTTTGATCAGACAAAAGCTTCTTTCTCGGTATTATTCCATATCCTTCAAGGTACGGCAAAACGTGGATTTCTACCTTCGTACAATTTTTACGAGGTCCCCTACCCTTAACCCTAATGCTATGCATTTGAGTACCCGCAATTGGACATGAATAAAATTTCTTACCCAATACCTTTCCTTTGGACAACAGTATTTTCGCACCATTCGTATGACTTCTGAATATAAACCTAGAGGCTTCAAAGTCTGCACACCCCTCTTGGGTACAAGCATGGTCATCTTGAATCTGAGTGAATTTAATAGGCGGGATCGATGCATTTCCATAACAAAACATCAAATAATCTCCATTCTTTCCTTTGAAAGGTGTTCCAGAGAGCATTTGGAAAGTGTCATTGATTTTGGCACAGAAGACAAATGATCCTATAGGTGCAGCCCACGCTGTGGATAGTGCAAGAAACCATAAAGTCAATTGAGAAGGTTTCATGGTTGTGTGCTTGAAGCGAGAAATTCTAGGATGACATTGACTTATGTAGCAGATACTTAGCCTCTAATACTCGCACTGACACATGATAAATCAGATGTGCTTTCACATGACCTGCAGATGCCTGCACCTTTGAGACTATGACTGTGATGAACATACCAAGCTACTGAATCATAGAATCTTTCCATATTTATTAGTGAAAATACTTAGGAATGACTATTACATATGAGCTAGTTGAGAGCCAAGAAATATTGATAACATTAAAGGAACTGTGTAGCTGTACATTTAGTTTCAGTATCGAAAGTTCAGGGTGATTGAACCTCAAACAATCTTGAAATTCTTTCAAACTTTCAAACTGCACACCTTAAACTTTTCAAATTGCACACCTTGAACTTTTCAAATTGCACACCTTAAACTTTTTAAATTGTACACCTTAAACTTTTCAAATTGCACACCTTAAACTTTTCAAATTGCACACCTTAAACTTTTCAAATTGCACACCTTAAAATTTTCAAATTACACACCTTAAACTTTTCAAATTGCATCCAGCTTTCCATCTTCACAGTGATTCAACTTTCCATCTTCACACTGTTTCAACTTTCCATCTTTCGAAGGAAACTTCATATCCAAAAGTGCTTCTCTCTTTTAATTTAACAACAGAATTCTTCCTTGTTGGCTCCGGAATGACATGAAACTTTCCCTTTCTAAAAATTTCGATAGCTCTTGCTAAATTCTTGGTATCATCAATTCCTCCACGCATGACTTCGCGTATTTCCTCCAAAGGGCTTTGATAAAGTACACTCCTTGGTGATCATGCACTAGCTCTCCAGCCATTGTTTCTGTCTGGCTCTTCCAAATTGGATATATTGAAAGGGTAGAGCTTTTGCCCGAGTATCTATAAAGATGATTAGATTGTTGCCCCTAACAGACGTCACCTAAGGTTGGTTGAAATTGTAGACAGTACGATGAACTTGGTGTTATGATCCAATTAAAGAACCCCTTTTGGTAAACAACAAATTAGATGCACCATCTAAATTCACATGCGCCATAATCTTTTAGTCCCTTTGAACAAGTACGGTCAAACCAGAACTATACCTGCATACTTGAAAGCAATGATAATTCACCGAAGAAAGTAGTGAATGTAGAATGGCTGTGTAGTACACAGCATACTTGGTATTCTGTAATTTCCTTTTTTTTTAAATTTCATACCTAATCATATGTGTTCTAAAATGTATCCTTTAGAAGTATTGGAAGATGTAGTTTGGCAAGGCCTATATGAAATAAGGCTGGTGCGACACTAAAATCAATGCGAGATTTGCAAGGCGCCGTCTTTTCGATTCACTTTATACCGTGCAAGTAAGTAGATCCAAATTAGGAAAGAAGTCCATAATCAGATTAGGAGAAATATAATTAAATTAGAAGATCCATATTAAACCGAAAATCTATTGTTAATCTGGAGACTTATAACTCCTTGTAGAAGACCTACCTTCTAGAAACATCAGTACATCCGATGAACCACTGTGAAAGTGCGGCACCTATTTTCGAGGGATTGACTATTATCATCCAGACTGGTTGCCATGTCTGTTTCTGAACTCAGCCACACTGACTAATTGAAGGCACGTTGATCCTTAACTTAAATTAGTGTTCGAGAAACCGATTCCGGTTCAAACGGCGATATCTGCCAATCAAGCTGCCCTCTCTGATGTTAGGAATAGAATCATGCCAGCTGGAAGTACACTTAGCAGGATTAGTACATTAAGATTACTGGACTTCAAACACTTCAATATTACTACATTAAGATTACTGTACTCATGATTACTGTACTCATGATTACTGCACTAAAATTTACTGCACTAATGATTACTGCACTCAAATTTACTATCATAAAGTTGGTAACTGATATTTTCTGTGTTATGCGTCAATTAGTTACTGCACAGCTTCCATGTATTTTGGCGCGGGTGGTATGAGACATCTCAGATGGACTGCCACATTAGTCTTAACTCTAGAAAGCCAACTTTCACTTTCCAAGTCTCATCTCCTCTCCATAAATAAGCTGAAAAGTGGAAATAGTATTTGTTGGATTTCTCAATTCCATCATGAACGGGATCAACTGGTGTGTTCTTGAATGCTTATGCCATCCAATTGAAAGCATTGACGCACTGGTCGTGTGCAGTATAGCGCGAACGGATCCCTAGTCACTATTACTGGAATCCATTGTATTGAGAATGGTGGTTAGGAGTAAAGGGGAGGTCACGAATAGTTTATTGAAGAATGGGTGAATGATGAATAGATGATTGATGATTGATGATTGATGGATAGAGGAATAGTTGATGATGAATAGAGGAATAGTTGATGATGGATAGAGGAATAGAGGAATAGAGGAATAGTTGATGAAGATAGATGAATAGATAAATTGTTCATTGAAGAATTGTTGATGACCAATAGATAAATAGTTGATTGAAGAATTGTTGATGACCAATAGATGAATAGTTGATTGATCAATATTATTAAAATTCAGATAATTCTTCAATTCATTACTTCATCAAACATTCCTTGAATAGATTCTCAACTAAATCACTCATCTCAGATTTTGTCCCTTGCAAAATACTAGTCTGGTGCGCTCAGGCTACTATTGCCGAACATTTTTTAACCCCAGGTATGCAGGATATCTGCATGTACCAGGTCATGTTCTCCGATTCTAGGGACTATTCAAAGACAATGCGTCACTCCCGAGAGATAGACTAGGGGAAATGGGTCTTGGCAATGGTGACATAAATTGCCATATATAAGAGGCATATTCCCTTTTGTGCCATATATAAGAGGCATATTTCCTTTTGTTCTATCCCTCAGCTTCCCTCATCACTATGAAATTATCTCAATTTATTCAGGCTACTATTCTCGCCACTACTGTGTGTGCTAAAAGCGGCTACCGCATGTTCACCGAAATCAATGGCCTCATGAAGCCACTTGTTGGTTCAGATTATGACTCATTTCACATTCTCAATGTTAGTGACAAAGATCTGCCACCTTCGCCCATTTTCGACCTCAAAGATGGTATTCTTTCTATCGGAACCGGCGAAAACCTTCAATATTTTGGTATTTTCAATGATTACATCGCCTTCAGTAAAGGTATACTTCCACAGAAAGTTACAGTTGAAAAGGATGGAAAAATGCTGGGTTTCGATTCGTTTTTATGTAAGTCATATAATTGCAAGTGCGATGGATTTTTCCAGTCCAAAGATAGCATCTCACGTTGGCCAGAATGTGAGAGGAAAAGTATTTACCTTAGGCGTGTGGAATATTGAAATTTGTCATTTGTTGAATTTTCATTTGTTGAAATTTTTTATTTTACTGACTTTTGGTTGAATTGCTGCTGATTACGAAATGTCCTTACTTCCAGATATCAAGTCCAATCTTCCCTGGAAGTTCTGGTATCGCACTATTACGGGCATTGCTCGGGAATACTGCGTCAAGAATTCTATTATTGGCAGATTTAAGATCGATTTTATGAATTTGATTTTTAAGAATTTTGTAGATTTCTTGACTTTGGTAGTGTTATGGAATTTGCACCTATTAGATCCCGCACAGATCACCTTGATCTTGATCTCGCACTAGGCTCAGTCTCCATATCAAACAGCCGTACCTCCTGTGAGCCATAGTAACAACCATCTTATGGTGGAGATACGAGTATCTGGTCAATTATAGCTACGACTAGTTCTGCTACGAGAACTGGTGAGTCTCCCGTGAGATGAACTCTATACCTAATAATCATGCAATGGTCATTCTTCATATTAAGGGACTTCCCAATTTCTACCAGAAGTGGTGGCCCTTTGGTGACTCCATAAGTTAAGGCCAGTGGAAGACTGCGGCGTAAATCGCGCAACCTCAGGCTTCAACAAAAAGTATACAGTGCAACAATTATTCAACCAAATCAAGTTGTTATATACAAGACAATATGGAAACTCTTAGATTTGTCAATTTTGACCTTGATTGGAAGACTCATAAATGTATATGAGGCAGTTTCCAAGCTTAAGGTTTTAGAATATTGAATTCTTATACAATTGGTGTGAACCATTACGCCATTTGGTTTGGAAGATTGTGCGAAGTGGTAAATGTTTAAAATATTAGTTTGAACAATTTTTCGCGGTGGTTTGAATAATTTTGTCGCATTGATTTGAATAGTCGCATTGATTTGAATAGTTTTGTCGCATTGATTTGAATAGTTTTGAAAACCACTGTATTCTGAAATCTTAATTCGCAGAAATGCCTTATACATTGAATTTGGGAATCAAGGATGAGTTTCCTTTATCCTGTATACAATTCCTTGTTAGTCTACGAAGCTTTTTAATTGGTTTGAATTATTTTGCTAGTGGTTTGAATTTTTGCGCCTGGTTTTACATTTCGCACACTCGTTGAATACTTTGAAAATATATTGTTTGGGATAGTCGTTTCGCACCCGGTTTTTCTCAGGGCTCGGTTGAACTGTGCGAAATTACGAATACATCATAGGAAACACCAATTCAACTAACTCATGTCACTCTATAAATCTACCTACCAAATCATAAAAAAATTGGTCATTTGTATTCCATTAGGTTCTTCAAGTAGATGTACAGATTTTTTTTATTCAGAGGCTGGTTCCACTTCCAAATTGAGTAAATTGTTTTATCAATTGCTGAAATATGACCGAAAATAGTGGTTGCTCATACATCGCACAGCAAAAGCTTATCTCTAATGATGTGCGGTGTGCACCAACCACCGCTCTAACATTTTTAAAAATTATAATTACATAATAGAACTGTCAAGTCTGTGTATAACATCTCCCTGAAAATCTCAAATGATAATACATACTAGGCCTGAAGGACTAAGCCTCTTTAGAGCTTCACACCTGGAAGAGCATTTCATGATATTTCATGTTGGTTGAATTTTCATCAGTGATTGAATTTTCATCATGATTCAAAGAAAGAATCCTGGATTAATTTGTAGACTCCACAGACCAGGAATATCCTAGTCCTGTGAAATAGCTCATTTGAAAACTGGCTTCCGGTTGAGAGATTAGACTTTTGATGTCCCACAGCCATGGTGGTTTCGAGTGCCAGCTATTCCAAAAGTCAACTAGTACCCTAATTATTGCTGGGTGCAAAACCTAGAGTTTCTGGTGTTCCTGATTATTACAAGGGTGAAAATAGACCTACACTAGTATCACCTAAAATCATAATGTCCAGTCATAGATTCAGGACCGTGGGGATAAATACAATACTTACAAGTCCGAAGAATAAATCAGCTCATATCCGTGCGTTTGGGCTTAAAAACGCCTTGCTTCATACAGCAGAGGTGACGTGAGGATCAATGTGGGTAGTTACATGAGCACTGCAACAATATACAGCCACAAAAATTTTAGTAAAAATTACTTTCATACAATAGAATTTTCCTCACTTGTTTGATTTATCAAGGCTTAAATTATCAAGGTTCCTCCTTTATATTGATCATCTAAGATGCATGTCTGCGACTTGTGCGTATCTCATTGGCATGCGCAAAATATCTCCACCAAACCAAACTCCATACATGGACTAACATCAAGCACCAAACTAGGTCAAACTGCACAAGAAAATACACTCCCAAATTTGGAATATTTGAAATTTACCAAAATCACCCCAATGAATGCGAATATCCTAGCCAACCACCCCAATAATGGGGTTACTGCGACGGAGTTTAGCTGCATTGACGTGACATAATCGCGCAACTGGCATATCTTGCACTAGCTTATTAAGAATGTCCAGTCCACAGATCCTGTACTGGTCATTATATCCAAGGAATTAAAGAATCAGCATGTCACGCAGCACCGAAATTAGAGCCAGGCTGCTGGTTGTTATAAAGGGGCCTTTGGATGGAGCTACCAACTCAGATTCTTAATCCCCTAAGTCCAACATGTTATTCAATCACTATGCCTTGATGCTATTGAATTACTTTGCCTTGATGCTATTGAGCGTGTCACTGGTGAAGGCTGCCGTGTTTCCAAATCAACAATCCCTAAATCAACAAAATTTCTACAAGATCGACATCCAAGTTGTTCAGAATGACTCTCCTGAGATCACCCCATCTCAAAGAAACTTAATCTCCAAGCGTTATGCAAATTATTGGCCCATGACTCTTATCAGAAGCTTCAACATCTACTTTGCGTATATTTACTTGGGGTCCCTGAAGCAAAAGTGTAAGCTTGTGGTTGATACTGGCTCGTGCGATACGTGGGTGGTAGGTGATAAATTGGCCTGTGATGCCCAAACACATGCAAAGAGAGAAGAGATTTATGGTGTAGATTTTTCAGAGGTTTCTACTGAAAATAATGCTGGTGAAAATAGTCTTGATGCAGAAACTACTCAAACCGGACGCACTACTGTATCTCTTTCTGGAGACAAATCGAAACGTTCTGAAAATCCACGCAGATGCTTTGAGCTGGGCTACTTTAACACCAGTGACTCTAAAACGTATCGGAACCGCATTAGACCCGATGAATTCCTAATCACTTACATTGACAATACCCACGCTGCCGGGGTCTGGGGTGTTGATAATGTCTGGGTTGCAAATACAAAGATGGACTTTTCCTTTGGTGTAGTCGACGATACACCACATCGAAACGGAGTCTTGGGTCTTGGTCCTTCTATTGGAGAGCAGACCAATGCGCCAGGCCTACAGAACAGATTCACCTATCCTAACTTCCCTGAACAACTCAAAAACAAAGGTATCATTAAGAAGCTGATCTACTCCCTATACTTGGATTCAAAGACCTCACTGACCGGCTCTATTCTTTTTGGTGCTGTTGATCACCAGAAATACACTGGCAAATTGAGAACACTTCCGATTATAAACCTCTACAAGGATTCAGAATTCCGTGACCTGCTCGCAGTTATTCTCAATCAGTTGTACTTGGAAAATGGCGATCAAACTGTACTTCTTTTGGACGATCCAATTGGTGCCACATTGGACTCAGGGACATCAATGCTATTGCTTCCACGGAAAACTGTGGATGCTTTTGTCAATGCACTTGACGGAAAGTACAATAAAGAAGAGGAGTTCTATGAAATTGACTGTGCATACATGGAGAACTCAGGCCACTTGGTGTTCAATTTCAAAGGCATCAAAATCAATGTTCCGATAAGTGACCTTATTCTAAAGTACTCGGAGAAATGTTACTTGGCGATGATGGCACACGACGAAAAGAGACAGTATGCTTCAGCCGTTTTGGGAACTGTCTTTCTCCGAAGCGCATATGTTGTGTATGATATGAAAGACATGGAGATATCAATGGCCCAGGCAAGCTACACCAAAGCCGAGGACATAGAGGTGATCAGTAAGGGCATTCCTGGGGCGGTAAGGGCTCCGGGCTACTACCACAGAAAACTTGTGAACGAAGTCCGCAAACTTCCAACTGAGAGATTCAGGCCCTCGGGCTTCCGGACATCGGAATTGAACAACTTTAAGCAGGGGGACGAGGGTCAAGGCGAGCAGGAATAGTGCTAGAGTATTATGTGTTTATCAAAACTATTCAAACGAGCGCGTAAAATTACAGTCTTTTTAAAATTATTCAAACCAATATTTCAAAAGTTTCGCACCCCTTAAAATATCCGTTCAAACAAATACAAGTTGATACAGTGTTTTACAAAATTATACTAGTGCGACAAAATTATTCATACCAATATTTCAAAATTATTCAAACCAAAAAAGAGTTTTAATATACAGCATAACATGAAAACTGGTTTGGTTTTGCCTGTTTCGATCATTTTTTTGAGACTCCAGGAATAGAATGTAATAGCAATCTTCCAGAGGTAAATATCTGATTACTAAAAACTATTAAGAGTTGGTGTGAAACATTATGCCATTTGGTTTGAATAATTTTGTCGCACTAGTTTGAGTAATTTTGAAATATTGGTTTGAATGATTTTGAAATATTGGTATCAATATGTTTTCGCATAGGTATGAATAATTTTAAGAAAGACTGTACAAGGAAGTTAGTTCATTCGTTTTGACGTGAACTCCCAAATGTACATGAGGCAATTCTACGAATTTAAATTGCTTAATTTTAATTCTCATAAATTTCTTGATTCGAATTCTGATAAATCTTCCAATTTCAATTCTGTTAATTTCTGGTGAAAGTTGACATCATGCCATTTGGTTGGAAGATTGTGCGAAATGGTACGAAAATTTTGGAATACTGGTTTAAATAATTTGTCGCACTGGTTCAATAATCTTGAACTGTAAGTAATGCGACGTGCAATCAGGATTACAGAACATGCAAGATCCATTCCAGTATTCTTCAAAAGTATTCAAACCTTGGCGCAAAATAATTCAAACCACACTGGCAAAATTTACCAAACCAATAATTCAAAAGTTTCACAACCATTTGTACAAACTTTCACCAAATAGCGTAATATTTAACCAAATGGCGTAATATTTAACCAAATGGCGTAATTTTTAACCAAATGGCGTAATGTTTAACCAAATGGCGTAACCTTTTACACCAACTATTAAAATTCATCTTTTAAATCATATTCTGGAGAATTGCCTTAGATACTACATTTGGAAGTTTCCAATCAAGGGTCAAAAGAGACAACAAAACTAGGCTCGGTGGTATCCTATATTTAACAACTTGTATATTGTTTTAAAGAATGTGTGAAGAGTACGACTTTTAAAGTACAGTACTTTTCAAAAATATTCATACCAATGCGACAAATATATTTATACAGTGTTTTTCAAAATTATTCAAACTAGTAATTCAAAGATATTCAACATAGTGCGAAAAATCATTCAAACCAAATACAAGTTCTTACAAGATAATATGGAAACTAAATCAGTTTTGGCCCTTTTGGCCCTTGATTGGGATTCCCAAATGAGGAATGAGGCAATGCTCTAAATTAAGATTTCAGAATACTGAATTCTAAAAAAGTTGGTGTGGCACATCTCGTCATTTGGTTTGAAAGATTGTGCGAAGTGGTACGAAACTTTTTGAGAATTGGTATGAATAATTGTCGCACTGGTATGAATAATTTTGAAGAATACTGTACCAGTGCGACAAAATTATTCAGACCAATTTCAAAATATTCAGACCAATTTCAAAATATTCAGACCAATATTTCAAGATATTCAGACCAATTTCAAAATATTCAAACCAAATACAAGTTTTATATACAGCATAACATGGAAACTAGTTTAGTTTTGCCCGTTTTGACCGTTGATTGAGAGACGCCAAAAGTAGTATATAAGAGCAATCGTCCAGATATAATATATCGATTACTGAAATCTATTAAACGTTGGTGCCATTGTGTTTGAATAATTTTGTCGCACTAGTTTTACTAAGTTTGAAATATTGTATGAATAATTTTGTCGCACCCATTGAATATTTTCAAAACACTGTACACGAGATGCGACGTGGCTCGGATGTACGGAGGTGCACCTAAAGAGTCTACCCCAACTGAGAAGGATTGTCTACTACAGTCTAGTCTAGTCTAGTCTAGTCTAGTCTAGTCTCGTCTCATCTAGTCTAGTCTAGTCTACTGCTAGTGACTAAACTTAGTTACACAAAATAGCTTAATCACTTAAGCTTAACTAACTTATTAAAATATGAGTATGTATATCATACAGTATCGCTGACACAGAGTTTGTTCTGATTTCCACTTACAAATGATATACACTTCGAAAAGGTTCTAAAAGTATTTGCCCGTTTGGAACAAGGGCCATACTATTAGAGGTCAAAAAAATCGAAATCACTCGACTACAACAACAATGCTGCGAATCCTAAAACACATGCGCCAATGGCATTCTTGGAAGCCCCATTGATAAACAAAGAAGCGCTTGAGGTAGTGACTGTTGCAGTTAGAGTCTGAGTGGTGGTGGTGTCTGAGTTAGCAGGCTTTGGCTTAGGTCTGTTGTTTTGATTGGACCCATTGAAAGAATTTTCGGATCCGTTTCCTGGTTTCGAGTCATTACCTGATTTCGAGTCATCCGATTTCAACTCATTACCTGATTTCAACTCATTACCTGATTTCAACTCATTACCTGATTTCAACTCATTACCTGATTTCAACTCATTACCTGATTTCAACTCATTACCTGGTTTCGAGTCATTACCTGATTTCAACTCATTACCTGATTCTTTGTTAATTTCCTTAGTTGGCTTCCGAGAAGAGTCATCTGCCTTACCGACCTCAACATTGGATGGGGAATTTCCAGCGCCTTGTGGTCCATAATGTCCCATAACAGCAGTCTCAACAGGTCCTTTGACAACATAGTCATCTGCTGCAATAGTCTCAGCAACAATACATACGCCGGTAATGGTCAAGGTGGTTGCACTGGTCACAGTCACTGGGGATGGGTGACATACCTCGCATAATTTGACAGTCACTGTAGTGGCTTCTGGACAGTAAGTGATGTAGTCAGTGTAGGTATTCCACTTGATGGCAGGAGAGCCAGACTTACACTCGGTGCAGATAGTGGAGGTGACTGTGGATTCCCTTGTAAGAGTTGTGGTGTTATTCTTGGAAGATTCATCAATGAACGAGCCTTCAACCATGTCAGAAATGGAGGAAGATTTGTGAGCAGAAGAAATTCTTGATCTCGAAGCACTAGGAACTTGCATAGAACTGGAGGAATTTTTAGCAGAAACGAGAGACTGCAAACTCTTGGACATTGATGAGTCATGTACAGATGAGTCATGCATAGTTGATCCAGGCATAGTTGAAACTCCAGACTCTGAAGGGCCAGTAATGGTTAATGAGGAAGACTTGGAAGATGCCATAGGGACAGACAACTCAGAGTCTTTAGACATGGATGAGACTTTCGAATCCGCAATATCAGAAATGATTGTATTTGACGGCTCAGAAAGCTCCACAGTTGAAGTAGCAGTTTCAGAAAACTCCACAGTTGTGACTGAAGACTCCAAATCAAAGTCTGTTGATGAAAATATCGAAGTACTGGATTCTTGGAATGTAGGAGACTCAGGCACTGTGTCTTCAGAATCAGACGATGCTGATTTATCAGAGTCAATAGAAGATGCAACAGAAGAAGCAATCAGCTCCAATGTAGGAGTCATAGAAGAAGAAACAGTGGTATGAGGTTCTGAGTCGCTCATCGAAGTCATAGTCTTAGATTCCTCTTCATCACCGTGCTTTAAACGATACAAAGAATCTGCACTAACTTTGATGGTACTTGTCGTAGTCCTGAAGTAAAGAGACACCGGTTTGCATCCCTCAAATCCACTATCGGTAAGAATAACACGTACTCCAGCCGTACTCAGGCACGAATAGTAAATAGAATTTACAACTTGAAAGTTAGAACCCACATTCAATTCGGTCTCTGAGATATGTGGACCTGAGCTAAGTCCAGACTGATCAATCCCTTTCGTCTCCAACATGACTAAATCGGCTCGGATAGGCATGCCATCCACTATAATGAACTTGGTGGTTGCGTGGCTGACGACATTATAAACCAAACCAGTGTGATGATTCCCAAAATGAGGGAGAGATTGGTCAAAAACGGGAAATACGCCCCCCCTCTCTACTGCGACAAATTCAAATAACGTAGCAATATAAACAGATGGAGAATCCGTCTTTTTTTCATCATCTTTCGTGGCCTCGTTTTGTCCAGTTTTTCCAGGCAAACTCAATACCTTTATACCAACTTGGCCTGTATTATCAATGGGCAACAAATATATATCCACAGACACACAAGATAAATCATATTTGCGGTCACTTATAGCAACCACAACGGGTGCCAGTGAGACTCTGCAAATGTATAATTGAGTGTCAAGCTTCAGTTGATCATCGATTTGAAATTGATATCCTTCGTCCGAATTATAGAGGATAAGGTGATTATCTTGAAAGTCCAATACTCTGTCGCCAATGAAGATGTTGCCAGATCTATAAGTGACAATGGTAGGATCTTGATTCTCGGCATTGATACGCAACTCAGATACTCCATTGGATTTAGTTTGAGCATAGACCGGTATTAAGGAACCTTCAAGAAGCGCATATAATCCCAATGGCCGGTTAGAAATATCCCAGGCAGAAGCAGCGGCAATGAATGACAAAATCAAATAAATAGCTTGCATGGTAGTGTTTGATGATCTAGGAGAGCGGAAACACTGGCTATTTTATCATTGGAAGAACCAAGCTCAAAGTCACGCTCTGCTTTCGGAACAATAAGTAGACTAAGAATAGATTCATGTAGACTTGGTGCATAATTGAGACCAAGAAAGTTATGTCGAGAAGTGTATTCGCTTTGAGTTGCACGGAGGACTATTCACATACATCCAAAAAAGCTCATCATAATCGGATGGAGTCAGCAAGCAATGTTGGTTGTTCAGTATATCTTCGAATTTCTTGATCAAAGCACTTGGATCAATATCTTTTGGACATCTCTTGTGATTTCGTACCCGGAATTCTTGGGCTTCAATGAAGTAGTGCAAAAAATAAGTGTCACCATTGTGAGTGAACACAGTCATCATGTATTTGGCTAGATACAGTATGCGTTTGCCCACATGAATTGTTGTAGACCATAATATTGTGCATTTTGGGCCCCAATTGTGAAGTATCAAAAGAATGTGGATAAAAACACACCTTGCTTGGGTAAACACCCGCTGTCGCAGCCAATCGCGCTATTGTTCAGCAGTAGATTTGAATACACTGTGCGATTGTATATGTAACTGCACTTGAATTCGTGGCTTTTTCGAAGTTAGACCTAAACAATGTGGGATGGAAAAGTACTCCTGCACATTGAAGTACAGGCTATACAAATCTTCATATTCAGTGGAACAGGAGGTATTTCCAGGGGTCAAGTTTGGATTGGTATTCTTGTATGGGAAAGGGGTATTGAGATAACTTGAAAAGAAGGAGGAACGTGTGTTTTTATATGCTGCGTGCTCCTTCATTCCCCTGAAACGAGAATCAGGGCTCGTAATCATATACAATGTGCGAAGAGCCGAGACATCTGTACATCTCCAAAAATGAATCGAAAACCTTCAAAACAATGTCAAGACGTCGGGTACAGTGCATTTCAAAATTATTCATACCAATATTTCAAAATTTTCATACCAAGTGGCATAATTTTTCATACCAACTTTTATTAGAATTAATAATCAGAAATTTTATATCCGGAAGATTACTCTTATATGCTACTCTTAGAGTCTCTAAATCAGCGGTCGAAACGGACAAAACTAAAGTAGTTTCCATGTTTTGTTATATATTAAAAGTTGTACTTGGTATGAATAGTCTTGAAATATTGGTATGAATAATTTTGTCGCACTGGTATGAATATTTTTGAAAAAGACTGTACCCAACCACTTTACCACCATTAACACCAGATCTTGCCAAAAAAAACATGTCTTATTTTGATCCGTTGTCTCGACAACGGTTCTGATCTTCACTGATCAATTTTATAGACGGAGGTCTTTAAACTCACTTTCGATCTGACTAATTTATACTTCTGACCGTATGAAAAGGTCTCTTATCGGAGTTTTTAACCTTTTGTTTTCTCCTACAATACGTTAATAGCCTAAATAGTTGTAAGTGAAAGATGTATATATACTACAGTGATTTTCAAAATTATTCAAACCAGTCACATCAAACCAGTGCGACAAAATAATTCAAACCAATATTTCAAAAATACTCAAATTAGTGCGACAAATTAATTCAAACCAATATTTCAAAATTACTCAAATTAGTGCGACAAAATTATTCAAACCAAATGGCATAGTACTTTAATAGATTTCAGTAATCAGATATTTTATATCTTCCTGATTGCTAATACATTTTATTCTTGGTGTCTTTCAATCAATGGAAAAAAGACAAAAACAAAGTACTTTCCATGTTATGCTGTATAAAACTTATATTTGGTTTGAATAATTTTGAGTATTGGTATGAATATTTTTGAGTATTGGTATGAATAATTTTGAGTATTGGTATGAATAATTGTCGCATTGGTATGAATAATTTTGAAATATACTGTATGATGCTGAACTTCGCATCCAGAAGTTATGTCAATACAGTATTTTCAAAATTATTCATACCAGTGCGACAAAATATTCATAGCAAATACAAGTTTTAATATACAGCATAACATGGAAACTAGTTTAGTTTGGCCCGTTTCGACCGTTGATTCGAAGACTGCAAGAATAAGAGCTGTACGATGTGCCAGCCGTAGACGAAGCTATAAAAATGTTTTCGGGTCTCGTATAAAGACCTTTGTATTTAAGGTGTAACCTACATGTTCTGTATATAAGTGTATATGAGCACAGGTTAGAATGTAGAGCGCATCTTGTTATGTCAACAAGTACCTAACGTGTACTGACTCATGGTACTTCGCAGATCTGTTATATGCAGATCTGAGAAAGTAACAATACGGCTGTTGGACAGTTCATCATAGGACTTATTGGAGACAATAAGGCTGTTGGACGTTTCATCATAGGACTTATTGGAAACAATAAGGCTATGGGACGTTTTGCAGATTGAGAAAAACATCCGCGTAAGTTGGAAGTGCGATGCACTTGTTTCTCAACAAGTTCGACAAGTATGGAACTTCAGTAATCGTAGCCGTGTTCATGTATTTCTCTTGTTCTATCTAAACCCAGAAATGCCTGATTAACTTAGACTGTTTCGATACTCCCTCAACACGAGCGGAGTCCCCTCTATATATAGTCAATCACAGGGACTTCCATTCCCATGCTCTAGACGTCTCCTTCCGGTCTTAGCTCCCTAGCTTTCGGACCGAGACCTCTACTTCCGGTTCCGATGCATCCGAACCTGGTTCCATCGCCTTCCATCCGAGCCAAGAGACTTCTTCCTCCAATCCCACGGCTTATCGAATTAGCCAGTGGTACTTGCTTCCTCCAATCCCACGGCTTATCGAATTAGCCCGTGGTACTTGCATCCGTTCCGAGGTCTCGGAAGTTCTCCTTTGGGTAAACTGTAACATCGTTCCGTCATATCAACCCATGTTTCATCTGCACAATACACAACCGAATCCTGTGAGCCATCTCATCATACCTCTAGTCCTATATGTAGTCACTGCACCTCATCCTGCGTGTACCTCAGTGTACTCACATACTGAGACTTACTCATGCCCTGGTGTACCGATGTCTCACCGATTCAATAGGACGGTCCATCATAGGACTTATTGGAAACATTAAGGCTGTGGGACGAGCACCATGCAACTGGCGAAACATAAATATGTGCCCGTATTCCGTCCTTTCAAGCTTTGGTCTTGTAAGATTACATATCCCGGTATATTAAATATACGAAAACATAGTTGAAATGTCATGCCTGCGATTTGGCTCAGTTTTTCACACTGTATCACACTACCAGGTGACCAAATAAATGCACTAGAATATTTGAAAAGGTGTGAATAGTGGATAGAGATAATGAGAGTTAGGACATTTGAATGACAGAAATCTACCCTGGATGGTTGATGTACTACCCATGTGATAGAAGAGTCTGTTGTGTGCGCTTGGTATTCATACCGGCGCAAAAAGTTTCGTAGAGTATCGTACCAATTCGCACCATCTTGCAAACCAAAGGCACCATCTTGCAAATCAATGGTAGTGTTCACGCAACATAAATTAAAACTAAATACTTTAAAACTTCCTCTAAAGGGTTGCATAATATTTACTGATTTGGGAGTCTTTCAATTAAACGCAAAATTAAAACTGAACTAGTTTTCATGATGTATTGTATATAGCAAGTTGTATTTGGTTGAATGTGTGGTACGAAACTTTTTGAAATATTGGTTTGAATCATAGTATGAATAATTTGTCGAGTTAGTTTTGTCGCACTGGTTGAATAATTTTAAAAAACTGTACCAGCGCGCATAATGTTTCCTACCAAGAAACAAAATAGTTCACACCAATAATTCAAAATGGTACCGCACAATCTTCAAACCAAATGCCATAACGTTTACACCAACTTTCATAGAGTTCAATATTGAGAATTGATTCATCTGGAAAAGTTCCTCATATATACATTTAGGAACTTTAATCAAGGATCATAACCGACAAAATTCAACTAGTTTCCATGTTATACCTGTATTTGGTTTTAAAAATATGCGTGATACGAACTTTTTGAAATTGGTGTGAATATTTTGTCGCACTGCTCTGAATACTGATCATCCGATTGTTTAGGCCCGCATTTGCCTGCACGCTTCCGTCTCATGACCATCTGAGACCATTTTTTTCTCACACAAGGTCACCGGGATGTACTGATGTGCGGCATGTATTCCATCCCACTATAATGCCAATTTTCTGAGAAGTATCTTATTCAATTTGGAATCATATGAACAGTATGATCAATGGGGAATATCATCTGTTGCGGTAACTTTTTTGTGTGAAATTTGATCATGTATGCCCACAAGGTTGATCACGTTTGGTGTTGAATTAATTAATTGTTGAGTCATTTTCTTGCATCATTGGATGTTGGTCATGCAGTATTGGATGTTGGTCATGCAGTATTGGCGGAATTCCTTTACCGCATCCAGTAATTTTGGGTATTACGGAGACGCAAGATAAGCCCTGCTGAGTATATTTCCAAGCTCATTCGAGAATGATGCAAAGAAGAAGCTGATGTGCAGAAAATATCTTGTCTGCAAAGAATCCTAATATTTCTCAAAAATTAGGTGCAGAGATAGTTGAAATTGTCATAATTAAACCATCTCATTATTCATTAGATAGAAAATTTCATATCTGATTCAAGAAAATCTCATGCGTGATTCAAAAAAACTCATAAAGTATTTTAATCAAGAATAAAATCTCAAATTCAAAAAAATCTCATAATCATCCTAATCATCGTAATTCAGTTGTATAATAGTGTGACTGAAATTCAGTCACTGAAATCGCACTAAAATTACATTATCTGAAATGTTGTTTCTCAGGTGCGCGGTTAAGTCAGGCTCTTGAGATTATTGTCCAATGAGAAGTATATTTCCATATAGTAGTGCTTCACCAAATTAACTTATCATGGTATAAAAGGACCCAGGAATGTGTTCTTTTTTCAGCAATGAAACTTTCTATCTTTGTATTTGCCTTTATCTTTTCTGTTATTTCTGCTGCTCCCGCAGTTCCTTTTATAGTTGCGCTGCTGGTTGAAGATGTGTCAGAAAATAACTTGGAACAGTTTAGGGAAGAAACCAGCCTCATGATTTTGGCCAACTTGACCACTGCTTTGCTTAAAAATGTTGACCAGTTGGCTCACATCAGTGGGAAGAAATGGACCGATGTGGTGAAGATTCCAGAGACCCAGGACCAAAGCAGCGCGGAATTGACGCAGGACCAAAAGAGAGCGGAGACGGTCCATGACCAAAATAAAGTCGAAGCGATTTATTGGAAAGAATTTGTCAAGACTGTAAATAAATTCACCCTTCTTACAATTACAGGCTTGGACGATGTCTTGGAAAGTGATACGAAAAAGAAAATATCTGAAATTGCGCTGACTATTACTGCAATCCTTTCTTATTATCTTCAATAGATTTACATACTAGTTAATACTATTTTTGAAAGGTATACAGTGTTTTTCCAAATTATTCGCACCAGTGAGATAAAAATATTGAAACTAATGTTTCAATTCAAACCAACAATTTAAACCAGTGCGACAATAACCAACATTTCATTTATTGAAACCAGTGCGACAATAACCAACATTTCATTTATTCAAACCAGTGCGACAAAATTATTCAAACCAAGTACTAGTTTAATTTACAGCATAACATGAAAACTACTTTAGTATTCCGTTTTGACTGTTGATTGGAAAACTCCCGAATGAATAAATATGATACAATCCTCTACAGTTTAAGTATTAAAGTTTTATTTAAATTGGGTGAACATTATGTCATTTGGTTTGAAAGATTGTGCGAAGTGGTACGAACTTTTTGAAAATTGGTTTGAATAATTTGTCGCGCTGTTTTGAATAATTTTGAAAATTAGTGTAATATTGTCACGCTGGTTTGGAAAGTTTTAATTATTCAAAAAGGTGCTACAGAATTATTCAAACCCATATTCAAAAGTTCGTACCACTTGAATATTCTATTAAACCAATACATATTTTGTATAACAAGGAAGGTAGTTCATTCATTTTGACCCTTGACTCCTAATTTAGAACATAAGGCAATTTTTCAGATTTAAATTTCTGATAAAAGTTGAGATCGTGCTATTTGATTTGAAGATTGTGCGAAGTGATACGAAACATTTGAAATATTGGTTGGAACAATTTTGTCGCACTATTTGAATAGTTTAAGAACACTGTACTAGCTAGTAGATTTACATATTAGTTAATACTACTTTTAAAAGGTTTACATTTTGAAACTATAAACCTATACCAATGGATATCTTATTCTGTGAAGCATCTGATCAATGGTATGAGTAAATCAATGACCCTGTACCACGTGTAAACGATTTCAATGCATAGTGGCTTAAATACACTTGTAAGCTTCATGCACCAGAAACGTGCGGGGATTGGCGTTTCTTTCAGATTTTTCCTCAACTGTTAATTCTTATGATATGCACATTCTTTGGAAACACTTTTTCGGTCTATAGTAGATGAAAGAATCTATACTTGGACAGGTACAAGATGCATGCCAGGAATCGCGCATCTCTATTTACCATAAGGCGCAGAGCATGACCGCAAGCAAAATTTCATTTCATATAAAAATAACTCCTTGCAGAAAAACTAGACATATTTGTGGGGAAGTAGAATTGAAATGCACATTAACCGCCCATAGGTTCGCAATGTGCCCTACACACTGGCATATAAGGTCTATGGAATCCCACGGGTTCAATACCATATCAGAGATGTACGGGTGTGATAGTCACGCACGGTACATTAGCCGACGCACCTAAACGGCTAAAGAAGATACTTATGGACAAGTGGAACGACATACAAGAAGGATGAAACGATGTGGAAATACACTTATTCCAGTCCACAAAATCAGAATTAACTTTAATTACTATGAGAAGATCCTAGGGACCCTTCAGCTCATGCTTAGTATGTATTGATATACACATCACTTTACTGACTCTGCACATGCTAGTACAAGACTTTCCCAACAGGCTTGCCAGGGAAACACAATGTGTACATTTTTACGAAAGACGATTGATTTCTGTAAAGTCTAATGGAAATTGTTTAATGGAAATTGTAATTTGTATTTTTTCAGTAAGTTTGGATGTTTTGTTCAATATTACTGGTAGATATGCCAAGTCGACGTGATACGTTGGCTGAGGCTGGTGTACCTCAGTTCTAGTTATGCGACCAATCTGAGAATATAAAAGAGTATACAAGATACGGCAGTAACATTTAGTTTGGACCTTGAACTGCGCTGGAACAAGAATTCCAAGATACTATTAATGTAAGTGATGGAATTGTGAAAAAAGGTTTGAGGCCCGAGGTAATGGACTACATGGTTTCAAGCAGAGTACTAAGTGTCAAGGTGATAGCATATTCAGGTTCCCTAGAGTCCATTTTCACTCTCACTGATCGTTTTGATTCTTTAATATTCTTAAGATTCATCTCGCAGTACTTGTTCGCACCCTAGATCTGTTCTAGAAATTAGTGTTTTCAAAGTATTCAAAGCAGTGCGGAAAAGTGTTTCGAACGAAGAAAACAGAATGGTGCAAAGCAGCGCGAAAACGATTCAAACCAAGATTTAAAAAGTTTCGACCACTTCACACATTCTTCTAACCAAGTACAACTTCTTGAATACAACATAACAAGGAACCAGTTCAAATGGGTGTATTTGACCTTGATTGGAAGACTTCTAAATTTAGTACATCGGGTAACACTTTAGATAAAATTTAAAATATTGAATTCTAATAGTTCGTTGTTCCAATATACATTTGGTTTGAAGACTACGAATGGTTGCGAAACTTTTAAATTGATAATAAGAACTGTATTCTGTTTTCTTTGTATGAATTTTTTCTGACTGGTTGAATTTTTTTTCGCACTGGTTGATTTTTTTTCGCACTGGTTGATTTTTTTTCGCACTGGTTGATTTTTTTTCGGACTGGTTGAATATTTTTTCGCACTGGTTTGAATGAGTACAGTGTCTTTCATACTAGTGCGACAAAATTCTTCATACCAATATTTCAAAATTATTCAAACTAGTGCGACAATTATTCAAACAAATGGCATAATGTTCACCCAATTTAAATTAAAATTAAATACTTAAAAACTTACTCTAGAGGATTGAGTCATATTTATTCATTTGGGAGTTTTTCAATAACGGTGGCAACGGATAAAACTAAAATAGTTTCATGTTATGCTGTATATTAAAACTTGTATTTGGTTTGCATATTTTGAATATTGGTCTGAATAATTTCGTCGCACTAGTTTGAATATTTTTGAAATATTGGTTCGAATAATTTTGAAATATTGGTTTGAATAATTTTGAAATATTGGTTTGAATAATTTTGAAATATTGGTTTGAATAATTTTGAACACTGGTATGAATAATTTTGAACACTGTAGTATCCATACAGCTCGCTCTATACACAACGTGCTTAAAGTCAAATAGTCAGTATTGATTTCATTTTCTAATAATATTAAGCTAGCATAATTTAATGGTACTTTTTTTCTGCCATTACCAGAACTCTTTGCAATTGAAGATCTTTTTAATTACCCTTGACTACTCCAACAGTAGTGAATTGCAGCACCATAGTCTTACATGGCTCTGCCTCCAAATTCTTAAATGCCTAGTATCAGCCAATCAGGAGCTATGACCCAAGAGATTGTTTACAGTGAATGGTGTGGTGAAATATGCCGTAGTGTAGAAACTCATTCAGGTTATGTGAATTTGAGAGCTTCTTATTTATCTACATCAACCTTTGCTAATCAGTGCTGTGCTTCAGTGGTTTATCCTACAGTCTAGAAGCATCTCTACTAGCACCCTCCATTTATGCCCGTATGTATGGGTTCGTATCCACTGAAATTCATAAAAATCCTGGTACATCTGAATGTTGAAAAAAAATCAAATTCTCATATACAACCTGGATAAATATATTGATAAAAAGAAACTAGAACCAAAGAAAAAGTCCTCGATATTTGCATTGTCTCGATACTAGTTCCCAGTAAGAGGAATGTATACCCAATCATCCTCGGGCCAAGAGGGTTCTTCTTCAAACCTTTCATAATCAAGGGCATTTTCTGGAATTTTGGAGTCTTTAGAAGGATTCTTTTCGTCATGAACTTTTTTATTTTGGGGAGAGTTATTATTGCTTTTATCTTTCTGTTTAAAATGTGGTCCCTTTTGAATCACTTGAACCTTCTCACCTTTTTTAGTCCCTTTCTCTCTTGATATTTGTCCCTTTGGAATAACTTGAACATTCTTACTCTTTTTATTCCCTTTTCCTCTTGATATTTGTCCCTTTTCATTCACTCCCTTTTGTTCAGTCTCACTAGTTTCATTCTGAAACACCTTTCTCAACTCTTGAAATAAATTCTTTTGTTTTTTGGGTGGTTCTGAATTCAGATTCCGAACTGCAGTCGTCACCCAATCTTCGTCACATAAAAATATCCAATTGACTTTCTGTGCATTTGTCGTATCCGCACCAGGTGTGTATACCCATTCGTCCACAGGCGCATGGATGTTTTTCACAGCATTTCCCGTTATTCTGTTATATGGCAAAATGTATATCTCCACTTTGGGACAATTTCCCATCATGGGACTATCGGTGATCACGTGGAAGGCCTTATCATCAGTCTCACACGAGTAGTATTGTGTATTGTGAAGCCTCAAATCACCATCCAACTTTAATTTAGTCTTTGGGATATTAGGGCCAAAGCTGAGTCCATCCTTTTTAATTCCCACGTATTCTGGGTGGCTGTCGTCTTTCGAAAAGGCGTAGCCGTCTTGCAAGGTGAATTCACTAGGAGCAACTGGTTTCTTGGCATAATTCAAAAGACTGTAGTGTGTTGCCTTGGAAAACATTTTTCCGGAGAGTGGCACCATGGTATCATTAAACTTTGCAAAAAAAACCATTGGAAAGATAGTTTCTGCCCAAGTCGTAGTGGCGACAAGGGAGACGATGATAAGTGTGGGATTCATGTGATACAGTTGAGCGTTGATATAGTGATATAGTAGGCTAGTATTGAAAAATCACAGTTTTCCAACTGCATTCCCAAAACCTGACTATTTCGTCTTAGAAATATATATTCATCTGTAGTAATGCAGAGTCCTGAACGCGTGGATTTAATGATAGATGTGAAGAGTCTAAAGCATGCGCACAGTTATGCAGGCCATGGTATAAACATATCTGGAGCACTATGAGTTGATGTGATGAAATATATTTCAGTAATATGTGATAATTATTTGATGATTATCTGATGAATATTTGATTACTATAGGTTCACTATTTAATCATTATTTGATTATTATCTGATCACTTTTTGATCACCACTGATCACTATTCACTAATATCTGACTTCTTGATGTCGGATGAGCTCTGATGTAACAAACCTGAAATGTGATATATTTATAGACAGAAAAAATATGCAGTAGTGACTATTGAACTCTTGTCCTGTCGGAATCTTACACATTTCACAATGTACTACGATACGTAGGCTTGGTTGATCTATATGTTTAGTAGAAGGCTAACTGTTAGACACTTGCATCATTTAGCTAGTCAAGAATAATTCTAGGAAAACCAAAAAATAAATAATATAATTTATGAGATAATATGTAATGAATTAGTGTGGTGTAGTAGTGTAGTAGTGTGGTGTAGTAGTGTGGTGTAGTAGTGTAGTAGTGTGGTGTAGTAGTGTAGTAGTGTGGTGTAGTAGTGTAGTAGTGTGGTGTAGTAGTGTAGTAGTGTGGTGTAGTAGTGTGGTGTAGTAGCGCAGTTGTTGTACTGTAGTTATTGAATCTGTGAGACGTGTCGTTCATGCAGGAAACTGTGAGCATAGTATATGCAGTACAGTAACTTGTTGAGAGGATACTTCCGTGTCCGCGTCAAACATCCGTACCTCCGGTAAGCGATAGGTTAACCAAGGTATTGGATCTTATAGTCTCATCAAGGTAGATGAAT
>VATE01000213.1:0-23320 GCA_008065195.1 Metschnikowia amazonensis | reverse complement strand
CTTGTATATTAAAACTTGTATTTGGTATGAATATTTTTGTTGCATTGGTATGAATATTTTTGTTGCATTGGTATGAATAATTTTGAAAAATACTGTACCAATATTTCAAAATTTTCAAACTAGTGCGACAAAATTATTCAAACCAAATGGCATTATGTTTCACACCAACTTTTAATACTTTTCAGTAATCGAATATTTTGCTTATATATACTGTTCTTGGAGTCTTCCAATCAACGGTCGCAATGGATAAAACTAAAGTAGTTTTCATGTTATGCTGTGTATTAAACTTTTATTTGGTTTGAGTAATTTTGAAGTATGGTGAATAATTTTGAAAAAGACTGTATTAGCATAGAAGTAATAGTAGTAATAGAAGCATAGTAGTAAGTGTAGTAGTGTAGTCCTGTATTAATAAGTGAGTGTCCTGTAGTACAATATTTTTCAATATTATTCATACCAGTGCGATAATTATTCATACTAGTGCTACAATTATTCATACTAGTGCAACAAAAATATTCATACCAAGTACAAGTTTTAATATACAGCATAACATGGAAACTACTTTAGTTTTGTCCGTTTAGCCGTTAATTGGAAGACTCCAGGAATGGTTTATAAGAGCAATCGTCCAAATATAAATTTTCTGATTACTGAATTCTATTAAAAGTTGGTAGGAAACATTTTTCATTTGGTATGAATAATTTTGAAATATTAGTATGAATAATTTTGTCGCACTGGTTTGAATAATTTTGAAAAATACTGTAATAAATGTAGTGTCCTGTGGTACAGTATTTTTCAAAATTATTCATACTAATATTTCAAATTTTCAAACTAGTGCGACAAAATTATTCAAACCAAATACAAGATTGTATATACAAGATGACATGGAAACTAACCCGGTTTTGGCCCTTTGACCCTTAACTCCTAGATGTATATATGAGGCAAACCACTAGATTAAGCTTTCAGACTAGTGATTCTAAATAGTTGGTGTGACACATTTCGTCATTTGGTTTGAAAGCTTGTGCGAAGTGGTACGAACTTTTTGAGAATTGGTATGAATATGAATAATTTCGAAAGACAGTAATAGCATAATAGTAAGTGTACTAGGGTAATAGTGTAGTCCTGTAGTCCTGTAGTCCTGTAGTCCTGTAGTCCTGTAGTCCTGTAGTCCTGTAGTCCTGTAGTCCTGTAGTCCTGTAGTCCTGTAGTAGTGTAGTAATGTAGTCCTGTAAAAGTGTAGTCCTGTAGTAGTGTAGTCCTGTAGTAGTGTAGTCCTGTAGTAGTTTAGTCCTGTAGTAGTTTAGTCCTGTAGTAGTTTAGTCCTGTAGTAGTTTAGTCCTGTAGTAGTTTAGTCCTGTAGTAGTTTAGTCCTGTAGTAGTGTCCTGTAGTAGTGTCCTGTAGTAATAAGTGAGTGTCCTGTAATAAATCAAGTTTAAGCACAGTAGCGCGCTCATTTCTTCACTACAATGGCAGAAACACCTCAAAAACTCTACATCTCCTACAACATCGTGCACAAATTGTGCCAGCAGGCAGCCCAGCAGATCAAGCAGAAGGGTACCCGGATCGACCTTATCATTGCCATTGGCGGCGGAGGCTTCATTCCCGCTCGGATCTTGCGGTCGTTTCTCAAGGAGAACAAGAGAAATATCCCCATCCAGGCTATCGGGCTTTCGCTCTATGAGCAAATGGGCGACCATGCAGACGAAGAGACCATCGGAAAGGAAGTGGTTCGGACACAGTGGATTGATTTTGGCAACTTGGCCCAGCATTTGGACACCTTGGTGGGCAAGAATGTGATTATCGTGGACGAGGTTGACGACACACGAACCACACTCCACTATGCATACAGCGAGCTCTACCGTGACGTCAAGAAGCTCGAGCAGGAGCTTGGTGGCGACAAAAGCACCACCTTTTCGATATTTGTGCTCCATAACAAGAGGAAGGAAAAGCGTGCTCAACTTCCAAACGAGTTATTTGAATCTGGCCGCTACTTGGTGGGGCAAGATGTGGACGATGTATGGATTCTGTATCCATGGGATGCAGAGGATATAGATGAGCATACGGAGAAGGCCAAGGCTCAGGGCAACTACTGAGACAAATTAGAGTGGAAGGTTCTTGCTAGTGCTAAGTGAAATGTCCAAGTGATCAAGTGACAACGAAACTTTTGAACTTTTTGCATCCAAGAAAGCAAGCAGACTAAATCTAGTTGAGATTCTTTCCAATGGCAACTTAATTAGTGTTGGAATTGGATGCATGAATGCTGCTTTTCCGTACTTCTTCCGATGAGTATCTCTTGATGGATCTAGAGAAGTCACACGGAGAAGTGACGAGAGGTGACGAGAAGTGACGAGAGGTGACGAATTTCGAAGCGAAGAAAAGAACTTTTTAATGCCAAATTTGGATTCCTTAATGCTGATTCAAGGACTTTACCTCTGGACTTAACATTGCTTACCAAGATGCGCGAAGAATGGCGAGAACTTTTTTCATCAATGTCAAGAAGAAGTTGGTAATTCTTCATCTCTGATGCTCAATCCAAGGTGATGGTGAGTGCGACGGATATGAATCATTTGAAAGTGGAGCATCACTTTACATACCACCTCATGCTTATCAGCATACATTTCTGGTAATTTCCATTTCGGCTGTCTGTCGTTATCGGCGTTATGCTCCTTTCAGTTGACTAAGGATTCCTTGAAAACAAGGTCAGAACCACCACTTTCAATCCAAGATGATAGATGATAGATAATAGATAATAGATGATAGATAGATGATAGATGATTCAGAATAAATTCATGGATGCAATATTGAGTAGCATAGAATGACATGATCCATGTAGATACTCTTAGACTGAGATCAATGATGAAGGAGTCGTCAAGATTATGAATTTGAAGATCGAACATTTGATGTAAGCATTCATAATGCCTTCTTAACATCACATCTTGAGATACAATGCTCCAGATAGTCTTCGGAACAAGATTATAGGAGGATTACCACTCGAAGTTAGTCATTTCCGAACCTAGAGTCGATTCGGTCTCCCGGATTTGCACCCGTGAAATCTTGCTAGACATAATAAAGCACCTTTAGCCGAGGTCGTGGTGTTTCACCGGATCCACCGCTTCTCCTGTCAAGTCCAAGATTCCCGACCTGGGAATTCTGACAAATACTTCTCAACGAGACCAGCATATGAGGTGGAGATTCATAACATGTCTTGGGAGTTCAGTGGAAATTCAAACCTGGTCTCAGCCACGGCTCGTCTGATTCAGTACTTGGCCACTATTGGTCACGGAGTAACGCATAACCATCATGACATCAGACTTTTAGGAGTCTCCTAAACCCCGGCCGGTACCTTCCCAGCCCCAGAAGTCTTGTGGCGAAATGAAACCTTGACGAACAAATGCAATTGGGAGTCCTGCATATAGTCAACTTGGGCCTGCCATAGTAGGTCTGAGATTTTAGCGGATAATATTATGATATGATGTATGAAGGTAGTATTTGCTGAATATGAGAAGTGTCACACGGGGAGGCACATGGATGCAAGACGCCCAGAAGCAGGATTGGGCCCATGTTTCAGAAATGCAGGGAGCTGATGAAACAGAACTAGTTGCAGGTGAAGGAGGTGCAGTCACATGCACGGTCATTAGGAGACGCCACAGAGGCCAAGAATTTACTATATAATGAGGGTTTTCTCTGTGGAATAATTACTACATATTGAGGGTTTCTGTGGAATAATTACTACATATTGAGGGTTTCTGTGGAATAATTACTACATATTGAGAGTTTCTGTGGAATAACTACTATCTATAGCTGGTAAAGTACACAGATGACTACTGAACAGAAGTATAAAACTAGAACAGAAGTATGAAACTAGAATCCATAGAAGATTGTTGAATTTGTCAAAAGCCAAACAGTTCATGTCAATGAGAAAACCTCTTAGGTTAAGCTGGCACTTACAATTCTTTCTGTTTCGACCAAAAGTGGCCTGGACACTGGACTAGCGGAGCTCGCCAGCTAATCCAAACTGGTTAACTCGTTATCAGAACCGTTATAGAACTTGTTATCCCTAAAAAGAGTACTCCAGAATAATAGGCTGTGTATATAGAGACAGGCTGTTTCTTGTGGCATTACTTGACTGGATATCACAGCAGTTCTGGCAACTCAGAGCACTTAGGTCTATTAACAGTGGAATACACTATCCTAGGGCAAATTATGGAATATGCTAATTTTAAGGTTCAACTCCATTGATTCGGACTTGTTCTAATCAGACGTCGAAGTTTCTACAACTGGTAAGCAACATCAGATTCTTGAGACTTGTTACAGACACCAGAAAAGGCCAGAAATTCTTCTATTTGAGTTAAGAATATTTCACTACTTACATGGCAGTCATGGTATCTCTACTACAATGTTTCTACTTTAGTTATTCGTTGATGAAAAAGGATCTCTACATAGAGTTGACCAGGCTAAGCTGGTCACATGTTCAGAATGGTGGTAGATGGAAACTCTGGCTTTAAATTAGTGTAAGGCCAGTGGAGTTTCTAATCAACAGGCCACCAGACCTAAATACAGTCGATATGGTCTATGGTTATGATGTTAGTCATGTTACATCCTAGGGAGTCTGCTAGTATCTACGGATAAATAGAAAATAGTTATCTCACTAATTAGTTCTCACTAAAATTAGTTATTCCGTAATATCAGTGACATATCTCCCAGCCTAGGGATCAATATTTATTCTGTGGGCTTCAAGATTTATATAGAGCTCAGGTTGGCAGAGATGTATGATTGGAAGTTCCATACTATGTGGTGGTCATAATAGCTTTATTATGCTTTACTACCTGACCACTCCGTTCACAGGATATTCACACTTCAAATAGGTTCATAGTGCCTGTATTATTGGCCTCAGTTCATAATCCAACTTCATGGCCAAAGATCTGTTCATAAAAACATCAGATGATACTTATTCATTTAATGTGAGGCTCTTAAATAGATCAAGGGCCTTTAAATTTGGTGTAGATGGACAGGTTTAGTGGAGGCTTCATGATCGGGAGTGTCAAGTATTACTGGGATGACAATAGACTGGCATAATGCAGATACATGAGTGATACAATGCAGATACATGAATGTAGATGAAATGCAGATGATACATGAATGAGGAAGACGAAATATAGGGAGACATGAAATAATGTAGGGATATAATAATGTAGGGATATAATAATGTAGACAAATAATAACAAATAATAACAAATAGTGATAATAAATAATGTAGACAAATAATGACAAATAATAATAAATAATGACAATAAATAATGACAAATAATGACAAATAATGACAAATAATGACAAATAATGACAAATAATGACAAATAATAATAAATAATGTAGACAATAATAACAAATAATGTAATATAATGTAGCCATATATATACATGAATGCAATAGACAATTGATGCATTAATAGATATTTACAGAACAGTAAAATAATAGTAATGACCAGACAGCATGATGCATTAATAGAGAGGCACTATAGATAATAGATCAGATGATTCACATGACAATATGTTTGTAATGCACTGTACACTGGTTTAACCTCAGCTAATCAGTTTCTTCCAGTCACAGGATCAATATACGAGAAGGTGTACAGTACTACAGTACACTATAGTAATATACTACAGTACTACTATACTACAGTACTACTATACTACAGTACTACTATACTACAGTACTAGTAAACTATTACACTACTACACTACTTCACTACTACACTACTTCACTACTACACTACTACACTACTACACTACTACACTACTACACTACTACACTACTACACTACTACACTACTACACTACTACACTACTACACTACTATATCATTTTATTCAAGCTCCGTGGCTTACCAAAATCGAGCTTAGAACAACTTGGTCATCAGAATAATATATCTGCTTCACTGATTGTAGACGAATTACTGTAATGGTATCAGATGTACTCAAAGACTCAATTGACCACTCTAACTGACTACTCACCACCTAACTCATTAATCTGTAAAAAATCAACAAATATATCTATAAATATCGAACAATTGAAAACTGAAGAAATATTTCTTCCTCCTATTATTTACCGCAAAAACCTAAACTAAGTAAATCTTTACAGTAAATGAAATAGCTTCAAATTAAATATTTTGTAATGCAACCCGGAAGCTACAATTTAAAAGTGGCATAATTAAAAAGCCACCAAGCTATCTACTAATTCCTCTAATTTCTGTTCATCTGACAAACTGACAGTTACTGTTACTGACCTTGACTACTTTATGAGAGCGTAAGTGAGCTTCAAGATAACAGAACCAACGCCAGAGCCTCACTGCATTTAGCAAACTAGAGACATTGGACATTTTAAAAATCCAATACATTTTCGTCATTCAATGATTTATGCCAACTGAAAATTTATCACGTGTCATGTAAGAAGTCAAGGAATTGAGTGTCATAGTGCGCATTTATAATATTTTACAACAGTACATAAAGTGAGCAATCCGCACGAACTTAACATTCTAGTATAAACTTATTTCAACAAATCTACATCTAACAGTATTATAGGCATTATGGTCAATATCAAAATTCATAACCATACTTATATTATTCAGGACAGTCCGGGACTGAAATATTGGCTTGCAACGAGGACTAGTACTAATATGACTAATATTCAGTGTCAATATTATTCAAACCAGTGCGACAAAATTATTCATACTAAAATTTCAAAATTTTTGAAACTAGTGCGACAATTATGCAAACCAATATTTCAAAATTTTTCAAACTAGTGCGACAATTATTCAAACCAATATTTCAAAATTATTCAAACTAGTGCGACAATTATTCAAACCAAGATTTTAAATATATCGTACCACTTCGCACAATCTTTCAAACCAAGTGGCATAATGTTCCACACAAACTTTTAGAATTCAATATACAGAAAATTTATTTCTGGACGATTGCTTGAATATACTCTTCTTGGAGTCTTCCGATCAACGTTCGAGAAATAAATAAAGAAAATGTAATCCTGTAAATTAAAACTTGCATTTGGTTTGAAGTTGAAATAATGGTTTGAATAATTTTGTCGCACTAGTTTGAATAATTTTAAAATGTAATATGAATAATTTTAAAATGTTGATATGAATAATTTTGTCGCACTGGTTTGAATAATTTCAAAAAACACTGTAATATTCTAGTAATATTCTAGTAATATTCTAGTACTACTGAATCTACCGCCCTTTAATCCATCACTTGGATTCATACTCAGTCTCTATATAAAACTATAAGCATCTAGTGGAGCACATTGAAAATCACTTTAATAGTCAAAAGTATGGAGTACTTGATTCATTCTTACTGATAAGCTTATCTTAATAATAGTGTTCTCATAGACTTATCCAACCAAGGTAAGCTGGTGCGCGGTTTCCAGAAAGTAGATTGACTCGGATTCTTTTAGACTACTAGTGCGACTGCAGTGAGCTTCCATGGTAGAGTACGTATAGGGAAACACCAACTCATAGCTAAATTAGTACTAATAGGTTAGTGATTAGTAGGAGGAGATATTAACCAGGCAAGTATTTTAAATTCAATCTAAATCTGGACTATCAGCATTCTTTTTTCTATACTCACTCTAGGTACTAGTAGATGTAGATAGTAGTAAAACTAAAATACACTACTGATTCTAATGTATCCAATAGTAATGGATATCAGTAGTTCCAAGCTATGAAGTTCAGGTCAAGATGACTAGAGAGACAGGACACGTACGGCCACGGCGATTCTCGAAAACACTTTATATCGATCCATTTAATCCCTAGATTCATGGTCTTGCCCCCAAGGGTCCAACTAAAGAACTTCTTTCCATCAGAAACAGTGCGAAGTTAATACAGTATTTTTCAAATTATTCATACCAGTAATATTCAAATCAATATTTTAAAATTATTCAAACTAGTGCGACAAAATTATTAAACCAATATTTCAAATTTAAACCAATATTTCAAAATCAAACCTATGTTTCAAAATTTAAACCAAATACAAGTTATAAATATAGGATGACATGGAAAATAGAGTTTTGGGCCTTTCGACCCTTTTGGAAGACTCCAAATGCTGTACAATGAGGCAATCCTCTAGTTTAAGATTTCTGAATATTGAATTCTAAAAGTTGGTGTGGAACATTATGCCATTTGGTTTGAATAATTTGAAATATTGGAATGAATAATTTTGTCGCACTGGTATGAATAATTTTGTCGCATTGGTATGAATAATTTTGAAAAATAGTGTATCTCAGTATTTATTTTCAGTGGCTCATCAGGTTGTAGAGTTAGTTTTGCATTAGGAAAACACTGATCAATATAAATTAATACGGTGGAAAATATGGGAGTGTAAAACAAAGGGACAGCCAAGTCACAGGTACCAGGTATTCATGTTGAGACTTTGGGAATAAGGAACACTTAGATTGACAGATTGACAGCTGGTTGAGACTTTCAGGTAGTCCAATTAGACGTTTCAGGTAGTCCAATTAGACGTTTCAGGTAGACCAATTAGACGTTTCAGGTAGACCAATTAGACTGTTTCAGGAAGACTAATTAGACTGTTTCAGGTTAGTGTCACTGTTTCAGGTAGTCCAACGTTTCAGGCAGTCCAACGATTCAGGTCCAATTCGTTTCAGGTCCAATTCGTTTCAGGTCCAATTCGTTTCAGGTTCAATTCGTTTCAGGTTCAATTCGTTTCAGGTCCAATTCGTTTCACACTACCCAATTAAACATTTCAGATTGTCAGCTCTAGTAATTCTAAAGTGGTTATGGTGTACGGGCGCGTCTATTGTTGACGTCTCCAATGTGTAGGCCATGCGATCGTGCGCATCGCCTTTTTCTCAGCTCCTGGCCCACCCCCACCCACCATGGATCCTCACGCCCTTCTTCAGTGCTTCGCCGCAACCCTCGAAGTCAACCAGGCTGTACGCCTGCAGGCAGAGACCCACCTCCGCCAGCTCTCCAATACACCCGGCTTCTTGGGCGCTTGTCTAGATATCATCCTGGCGCAAGATGCCCCAGCCGGTTGTAAAACCGCCGCCGCCGTGTACTTCAAGAACAGAGTGGTCCGCTACTGGCCGCAGCAGAAATCCAAGAATATAGACGATGGTGAACGGCCCGTGATCCTCGAGCGCTTTGTGCATGTGTTGGCGCAAGTGGACTACGCCATGAAGAACCAGTTGGTACCCGTGTTACGTGTGTTGGTGTCTCAGGAATACCCCCAGAATTGGCAGCAGTTTCTCCCGCACGTGGCTGCTTTGCTCCAGAAGAAAAACGACTTGCCGGCTCTCTACACCGGTGTCACATGCTTTGCTGAACTCTGCCGCTACTATCGCTACGTGGACAACGACGAGCGGGCCAAGGTGTTGGACCCGATCATTGCCGAGGTGTTTCCGCACTTGCGGGCCTTGGGCCAAGAGATCTTGCTGCTGGACCTCAACGAGGTGCTGGCCACCATCTTGAAGCTTGTGCTCAAGTGTTACAAGTTCTGCACTTACTTCGACATGCCCCGTGTGCTTCAGACCAGAGATACCTTGGTGGCGTGGGTTGACTTCCACTGCAACGTGGTGACTGTGGCGGCCCCGGCCTATATCACGCAGTCGTCGCTCTCGCCTCAGGAAAAGGCCCAGACCCAGGTGGCCAAGTGCTACAAGTGGGCTGTGGCCAACGTGGAACGCGTATTCCGCCGCTACGCCTCGCGGGACCTCTCGCTGAGGTTCAAGTACGACGATTTCCGTGACCTCTTTGTGACTGACTGCATTCCCCACCTCATGACGGTGTTTCTCCTGCTCATTGAGCGCTGGTGCCGCGCTGATTGTTGGATGCCTGGGCCTGCGTTGTACCACTTGTTAGAGTTCCTCAGCCACTGTGTGACGCAGAAGGCCACGTGGTTGATTCTCAAGCCGTACTTCGAGAACATCGTGCTGCACTTTGTGTACCCGTTGCTCTGCCCCACGGACGAGACGCTTGAGATGTTTGAGGTAGACCCCAACGACTACATCAACCTGAAGTTGGATAACTTTGACGACCTGGAGCCGGACGTGGCTGCATTGGGGTTGTTGGTGACGTTCATCACCAAACGCAAAAAGTCTACGTTGGAGCCCATTCTTCAGTTTGCTTACGCGACGCTTTCTGAGCTTGCAAAGACTCCTGAAACTTTGGAAATCGCTCGGAAAAAGGATGGTGCTTTGAGATTGTTGGGAGGCATCTGCCACATGCTCACGTCTCCCAGCTCGCCCTTCTGCCTGCAGATGGAGGGGGTGTTGGCAGAATTGGTGTTGCCAAACTTGGCGTCGCCCCATGAGTTTCTCCAGGCGCGCACCTTAGACGTGTGCCTGAAATTCCTGGACTTGACGCTCCAGAAAAAGGATACCATGTCAGTGTTGTACAATGGCATTCTTCGGGCCTTCACGTGCGACGAGTCTGTTAGTTTGCCCGTCAGCTTGCAGAGTGCCTTGGGCATCCAGGCATATATGCACCAGCCGGTGTTCCGTGAAATTCTCACGGCCATCATCTTGCCCACCATGTCCAAGCTCTTGGCCCTTTCCAATGAGATCGACAACGAGATCGTGTCGCTGGTGATGCAGGACTGCGTGGAGAACTTTGCGGCTCAATTGCAGCCTTTTGGCGTGGACTTGACCAAAAGTTTGGTGGAGCAGTTTTTGCGCTTGGCCAAGGACATTAAGGACGCGGCCGACTGCGACCCCGACCACTTTGATTCCGATTTCAACGACGAAACTTCCGATAAGATCACCGCAGCCATCGGCTTGTTGAATACCATGATCACCGTGCTACTATCATTTGAGAACTCCAAGGAAACGCTTGTGGTGTTGGAAAACACCTTTGCACCCATGATCGAGTATGTTTTGAGCAATGACTTGGATGACTTTTTGGCGGAGATTGGTGAGATTATCGAGAACTCCATTTTTCTCATGCGCGAAGTGTCGCCTGCGCTGTGGCAATTTTTGGAGCTCTTGGCTCGGCTGTTCCAAAATGGCATGGCTCTCATGTACGTTGAGGAGCTCACCGTGTGCTTGCGCTTCTACATGGTGTATGGGTCCGAGACGCTCAAGCAGAATCCCCTGCTTGTACTGCACCTTATGTCCATCATCCTCTTGGTTGCTCTGGAAGATGGAGACAGTTCCGGGTACAGTGAGGCTCTGCTGGCGTGCGAGTTGGCTCAGACCTTGAATCTCTCGCTCCAGCTGAACCTCTGCATAGAGAGGTTGTGCAAGGCTCTTTTGCCAGCGTTCGCGCTGAGCCAGAAGGACAAGGCGCACGTGAAGGCAGACACACTCATGATCAACCAGATCAACTTTGTCACGTCTTGCATCTTGTATGATGCACCCAGTACCTTGGGCTACTTGCAGGAACACCAGTGCTTGGAGAAGTACTTTGAACAGCTTGTGGCGTTGGTGCCTCTGATCAAGCGGGTGTACGACATCAAACTCACCATTCTTGGTCTTGCAAGCATGTGCACGAATGGCACTTTGGACCACGTGCCGTCGTTGGTGGAGCACTTGGGCACTGCGTTTGCTGTGCTTTTGAAAGAGTTGCCCGTGGCCATCAAGAACTTCGAGAAGCAGCGCACAGAGTTCAATGCTGACGATTTTATGGCCAGCCTGCACTACGACTTTGACCATGATGCGGATGACTATGACCTCGACTCGGCTGACGCCGTGCCCGAGTCCTCCAACACCGATAAGTACCTTGAGTTTTTGGAGGAGGAGAACTCGAAGCTCTCGGCCACGTTGGACTTTGACGACGAGCCTGTGTTTGAGGACGTTTTGGGGCTGACGCCATTGGACAACTTGGACGCTGCGGCGTATTTCCGCGACTTTTCTGCTGCGTTGCAAGGGTCGAACGCATCGTTGTACCATGCTATTTTCAACAACATTTCCGACTTGGAAAGACAGGCGTTGGTTCAAGCCGTGCAGGCCGATTCCAGTAGCCATTAATATGACCATGCAATAATTGCGTGTATAAGAATAAAGAAACTAAGTATTGAAAAGGAAAGAATAAGAAACTAAGTATTGAAAAGGAAAGAATAAGAAACTAAGTATTGAAAAAAGAGCATAGGAAGAATAAGAAACTAAGTATTGAAAAAAGAGCATAGGAAGAATAAAGAAACTAAGTATTAAAAAATGAGCATAAGAATGAGCATAAGTATTAAAAAATGAGCATAAGTATTAAAAAATGAGCATAAGTATTAAAAAATGAGCATAAGAATGAGCATAAGAATGAGCATAAGAAACATAAGAAAGAACATGACTGCATTACAGTCTTTTTCAAAATTATTCATACTAGTGCGAAAAAAATATTCATACCAATATTTCAAAATTATTCAAACTAGTGCGACAAAATTATTCATACCAAATGGCATAATGTTTCATACCAACTTTTAATAGAATTACTAATCAGAAATTTTATATCTGGAAAATTACTCTTATATGCTATTCTTGGAATCTCTTAATCAGTGATCGAAACGGACAAATCTAAAGTAGTTTCCATGTTATGCTGTATAACAAAACTTGTACTTGGTATGAATAATTTTGTTTTGTAATATTGGTATGAATAATTTTGTGATATTGGTATGAATAATTTTGAAATATTGGTATGAAAAATTTTGTCGCACTGGTATGAAATATTTTGAAATATTGGTATGGATAATTTTGAAAAAGACTGTATGTGCTTAAACTATCAAAACAGCGCGGAAAAATGATTAAACCAAATTAATAAACCGATAATTCAAGTCTCGTCTTTAAACCAATTGCAAAATATTCACACCCACAAAAATAGATTTTAATATTTAATCTGAAATTTGGACCATTGCCTCATATATACATTTGTGAGTCTTCAATCAAGAGTCAAAGGAAAACTGAACTGTTCCTTGAATTACAGTTTCTCAAAAGTACAGTCTTTCAAAATTATTCAAATTAGTGCGACAAAATTATTCATACCAAATGGCATACACGAACTTTTAATAGTTTTCAGTAATCAGATATTTTATATCTTGATGATTAATATTACATTCTATTCGTGGAGTCTTCCAATCAAAGGTCGCAAGGAATAGAACTAAAGTCGTTCCATGTTATCCTTTAAATTAAAACTTGTATGGTTTGAATAATTTGAAATGGTTTGAATAATGTGAAATGGTTTGAATAATTTTGTCGCACTAGTACAGTATTTTTCAAAATTATTCACCAGTGCGACAAAATTATTCATACCAAATGGCATGTTTCACACCAACTTTTAATAGTTTTCAGTAATCAGATATTTTATATCTTGATGATTAATATTACATTCTATTCTTGGTGTCTTCCAATCAGTGGTCGAAACGGAAACAAAAGTAGTTTCTATGTTATGCTGTATATTAAAACTTGTATTTGGTTGATAATTTTGTCGCACTGGATGAATAATTTTGAAAAATACTGTGATTAACCAAAAAATGCGGCAATTATTCAAACCAGTATTCAAATTTTCGTACCACTTCTTTCAAACCAAATGGATGATGTCAATTTTTATCACAAATTCATCAGAATAAAATTCAGAAACTTAATCCGGAGAATTGACTCATGTACTTTATTCAGGAGTCAAGGGTAAGAAATGAACTAGCTTCCTTGTTTTCCTATATACAACAACTTGTATTTGATTTGAAGGAATAATCAAGGTACGAACTTGAATTGGTTTGAATACAGTGTTTTTAAAACTATTCAAACTAGTGCGACAAAATTATTCATACAGTGTTTTTAAAATTATTCAAACTAGTGCGACAAAATTATTCATACCAGTGCGACAAATTATTCACACCAAGTACAAGTTTTAATATACAGCATAACATGGAAACTAGTTTAGTTTTGCCCATTTCGACCGTTGATTGGAAGACTGCAAGAATAGTATATATACGCAACTGACCAAATAAAATTTCTGATTACTGAATCTATTGAAAGTTGGTAGGAACCATTTTCCATTTGGTTTGAATAATTTTGAAATATTGGTACAGTATTTTTCAAAAATATTCATACCAGTGCGACAAAATTATTCTTATAAACTATTCTTGGAGTCTTCCAATAAACGGCCAAACGTACAAAGCTGAAGTGGTTTCCATGTTATATTGTGTATTGAAACTTTTATTTGGTTTGAATAATTTTGAAATATTGGTATGAATAATTTGTTGCACTGGTATGAATAATTTTGAAAAATACTGTATGAATAATTTTGCGCGCTGGTATGAAAAATTTTGAAAAGCAGTGTACCAATATTTCAAAATTTTTCATACCAAATGGCATAATTTCACATCCACTTTTAATAATTTTCAGTAATCAGATATTTTATATCTTACCGATTGCTATTGCATTCTATTCCTGGATTCTTCCAATTAAGGGTGAAACGGAAAAAACTAAAGTAGCTTCCATGTTTTGCGGTATATTGAATGTTTTATTTGGTTTGAATAATTTTGAAATATTGGTATGAATAATTTTGAAAAAGACTGTATTTCAAAATTTTTCATACCAGTGCGACAAATTATTCATACCAAGCACAAGTTTTAATATACAGCATAACATGGAAACTACTTTAGTTTTGTCCGTTTCGATCACTGATTAAGAGATTTCAAGAATAGCATAAAAGAGCAATCTTCCAAATATAAATTTTCTGATTACGGAATTCTATTAAAAGTTGGTAGGAACCTTTTTTCATTTGGTATGAATAATTTTGTCGCACTGGTATGAATAATTTTGTTGGTATGAATAATTTTGTTGGTATGAATAATTTTGTTGGTATGAATAATTTTGTTGGTATGAATAATTTTGAAAAATACTGTACCATATTTAAAAATATTCAAACCAGTGCGACAAAAATTTCCATACCAATACACTGCTTTTCAAAATAATTCATACCAGCGCAAAATTATTCATACCAATATTTCAAAATTATTCAAACCAAATGGCATAATGTTTCACGCCAACTTTAATAGAATTCAGTAATTAGATATTTTATATCTGGCCGATTGCTTGTATATGATATTCTTGGAGTCTTTCAATCAACCGTCGAAACGGGCAAAACGAAAGTAGTTTCCATGTTATGTTATATATTAAGACTTGGTATGAATAATTTTGAAAAACATTGTATTTTAAAAAAATTCAAACTAGTGCGACAAAGATATAAACATGGAAAATGTTTCACACCAACTTTTATAGAGTTCAATATTTTGGAATTAATATCTGGAAAATCGCTCATACAGGCGTTTTCAAAATTATTCATACCAATATTTCAAAATTATTCATACCAGTGCGGCAAAATTATTCATACCAGTGCGACAAATTATTCATACCAAATGGCATAAAGTTTCACACCAACTTTGAATAGTTTTCAATAAAAAGATATTTTATATCTTGCAGATTTCTATTACATTCTCTTGGACTCTTCCAATCAACGGTCAAACGAAAAAAACTAAGGTAGTATTCATTTTATGGTATTAAAACTTGGTATGAATAAAAATATTGGTATGAATAAAAATATTGGTATGAATAAAAATATTGCTTGATTAAAAATATTGGTATGAATAAAAATATTGGTATGAATAAAAATATTGCTTGAATAAAAATATTGGTTTGAATGATTAAGAAAAAAATGTTAGCAGTGCGAAGACGTTTCGACCCATAAAAAAAGATTGGTTCAATATTTTTCGTACCATTTCGCAGTCTTTAAATTAAATGGATGTTTCACACCAACTTTTAATTGAATATCTAATCTAACTAAATTTTAGTCTTCCAATTGAGCGTCAAATAGATGGAACTGTCTGTTTTATCCTGTACACAACCATTTATTTTGTTTGAAAGAATGTTTGAACTATTCATTATTGGTTTCATTATTGGTTTCATTATTGGTTTGTTTAATTTTGCTGGTTCACATTTGGCTGGTTCACATTTCGCACTGGTTTGAAATTCTATTTGGTTGATTCTATTTTGAATTTTGGCGCGCTGATTTGAAACTGAAATTTGTATAATTTTGCAGTATTTTGATAATTTTCCAGTATTTTGATAATTTTCCAGTATTTTGATAATTTTCCAGTATTTTGATAATTTTCCAGTATTTTGATAATTTTCCAGTATTTTGATAATTTTCCAGTATTTGCATAATTTTCCAGTTTCAATAATAACACTGGAACATAAATAGACAAAACACAAAATGTATCTCCATCATTTAAATAAAATAACTCCGCCAGAGAACTCCCTCAAGGTCTTGCATCTGGTCTTCGTTAAATACCTTACTATCAATGTGCCATGTATCCTGCCTGGTCTTTTTAAACTGTCCAAGAGTCTCCTTGGCACTTTTACCCACAATACCCGGAATTCCACACACCTTAATGGACAAAATAGTCAAGATCTCCGGAATCCATAGCGGCGGAGGCGAATTGAACGAAAATGCATGCACAAGAGCCCCAAGGCCTAGTGCTGCACCGTGTAAAACGGCAAGATCCGATGCTGGGAGGTTCTTGAAGTGAGACTTGCGGTGGGCCTTCCGAATACGGTCCAAATCCGCCGAGTAGCGGTGCTTGTAGAGATCCACGATGGTCTCGATCTCGTGCGGCGATGTGGCATGGATAAGCCCCGAAAACGTGGTGGCCAGAGCCTCCCGGATCTCGAGATTTTTATGGTACATCAACGAGTTGGTGAAGTTCAAGATCTGCTGGCGCTGGTGGGCACTGAGTTTGAAGAGGTTCCGGAAGTATAACACCTCGGTGAATTGGCCAAGCACAATCGATTGCAAAACGTTCAAATTTTGTCCCAGGTACGCCTCAAGCATGGCCACAGTCTTGTCTAAAGCAGACATTTCAAAAGGAATCTGTGACACTTTCCGCAACGGCGTCACGGGGTCAATGTTGCCCAACATGCACACCTCCTTCATGTTCATGAGGTCAAGGAGAAACGGAACAATATGGCTGGCAACAATGTGCTGGTACTGGACTGCAATGCTGGTATTGAGTGCCTGTTTGAGCCAGTTCAAAAGCGTGGTGGCACAATAAATGTATTCTGATTTGAGGATATCTGCCACGGCTTCATTCTCCACTTTGGTTTTGCACGTTTTGATTCGAGCAAAAAGCCCAAGGAGTCGCTCAAAAAGCGTCTTGTTCATGCTGCGCGAACTGATGAAATTGGGGCACTCTGTCGCGGTCTGGATAAACTCCTCCATGCTTCCAAACGCCTCACCATAGAAAGTAAATGATGTCATGGTGATCAACGACCCCACCTGCTCGCGGATGGCCTCGTAACGGTTGTCCACATTATCAAATGCCAAATCAAGCAAGTCTTCCGGATTGGGACACGCCCGTGTGATGGCCGATACAAACGATTTGATGTATGTGAGCATGGTGGCACCATTAAGAGCGGAATCCGAATCTTTGGGTATCTTATACTTCAAAATCACGTCTCGCACGCGCGGAAACCGCCGTGTATCAATGTGGGCCGGCGTCCACCACGCAAAAATGTTCCAGATATTCTTTGTTTCGGGCGTCAAGTCATTGGCAAAAATATTGCTAAGAAAACCACAGAGAAATTCGTCGCGGTCCAGAGTAAATTCTGCGTGGATATATTTGGACGCAACCAAAACTCCCGTCACCAACTCGCACACCACAATATGCGAGCCCTTTTCGTCTCTATCATAGACACTTTCGATAATCAGAAGCAAGTCCAGAAATGTCATGTTTTTGATGCGCCCATTGGACATGAGCGTCACCACCACCGCTGTGATGAACACATCTGTGCCCTGGAAAGCAAAGTTGGCATCCGCAATCCATAGATTGACGATATCCTGAAACCACAGTTTGGTGACTTGGCCTGCAAACTGAGCAAGTGCCGCTTCGTCCGATTCACTGAGCTCCATTTGCGTGAACTGGACATTCTTGACCACGGAAATGGTCTCGTCCCAGAATAACCATCCAGTTCCCAAACGGTTGTCCACATAGAACGATGGCTGGGGGTTTTTCATCTCGGAAACCCACTTTTTCTGGAACGACTCTCCATTTTCCGGCCTTGTATCTATGATATTCAACGAGTCCATGGTGTAGTTCGGGTCGTACTCATTTTCCACGTTGTAGCCGTGCGCAGAGAGAAGTTGCAAATTGTTGACCAACTTGATGAGACCCTTTTGAGCCAAGCGCGAAAGTACCGGGTGGTCGGAGCTGGCAGCCTTGGTCAACACCTCAAATGTATCGGCACTGATAGGAACATCCGTGAGATTATGTAAGGTCACAAGAAGCGTGAGATTGAGAGAACACGATTTCCAGTGGCTTGCAGTTCTGAAGCTGGAAATGGCCACAGCCTCCAATTCCTTGATCTTATCAAGGTATACGGCGCGCTTGGAAACTTTCGCGCGCTTGAGAATGTTCACCTCAAGATCAATGTAATCATCAGGCGGTCTGATGTTTTCCACCAAGTCGCATTGAATTAAGCACGTGGACGACGGGGGAAACACCGTGCCACACAAGTCCTTCAATGAATTCAGCGACGTGCCATCCACATCTTCCTCATCAATATCAAAACACTTATTGAGCAAGCCCAAGTACTTGGGAAGATTGAAGAAATCGCCCTGGAGCTTGGCCTCCACGTTTTTAATACGGAACACCGCAAGCCCAGTTCGGATGCATTTGTAATTTTTCTCCTTTAATGCCCTGGAGAGATGACGAAGTGCATACTTGACAATGACTCCGTATGATCCATTCACTCTCTTCATGGAGTCCGTGAGCGTGATCTGCGCGGGTTCTGCAATGGACGAGTATGTGGAGGAAGCCATCTTCACAATATCCTCAAGAAGCACTTTATCCAACGGAGACATGCTGCGGGATGTAGCGTGCAATGCCACACGCATCAGATGGTAATTTTCCAAGCGGGCACCAAAATAGATGCGTGTAAATGGCTTTTTCAATTTGTTCACTTGTTGCAATTGGCTCACATAGCCCATGGAAATGCGCGCGTGGCTATGGTCCAATAAGCGTTCACGGCCCACATCATTGAACCAAATATTCAACGTGTACAGCAAATGCTTAAAGAGTCTGGTGTTGTCGAGGAGATGCGCCTGCATGAACCGGAAAATGTAGTGAAGACTCTTGCCCACCAAGTGCCTCATGCGGTGGATTTCTAGATACGCCTCGTTGGCGCGCCTGGTCTCAATGTCATCTCCAAAATAGTAGCTGCTGGTGTAAAGCTTTCTTTCCCTGAACGTTACTCCGGGATTAATGGACGATATATCCATGCCTGCTAGATTGGGACTGGCTCTGCCGGACACATTTTTGGGCGACTCTGAAAGCCTGGGCTGAGGTGTTTTCAGAGCTAGACTTTCCAGCGATCCATTGCTCGAGGGCAGAAACTCCTTGATCTCCACGCCTGCACCAAGGTCGTTGGAATCGGACATCACCGTGTCCTCGTCAACCCCCTCGATGTCCCGGACAATCTGCTCCAAATTCTCATGGATGGTTTCAGTAACAGGCTCGTTTTCCGGGAACTTGGCGGCGCCGATCTTGCGGATTTCCTGGAGAAGCCGGAACCGGCTCTGGATAGACTCGTTGGTGTGGTCACTCAACTTAGGAATATCCTCGTCAAACGACGGGTCAAATAGGTACGACATTCCGCTGAGCCCGTAGCCTAAATAGAGAAAATTGGCACGGAGCTCGTCTGCCAAATCCAACGAGCTGGGCTCTCCGGCCTTTTCGTTATCCACAAAACTCTTCAAAATGCCCAGGATGTTGGAAAGCGACTTGGTCATGTGCGCCTTGAAAGTGGACACAGCAAAGTCGATTTCCTGGGGCCCCGGAATGAACCACTCAAACCTCAAATTTTCTTCGCTCAATCTGTAGTCGTCAAACTGAAACCCTCCCCAACACTTGTCTGTAAAACCGTGTTTTTCAATGTACTGGGGACTCACTAGCCGACACTCGCCAAGCCTGATCTTGGTCACGCCTTGAAGAATCTGGTTGAGGAGCTGCGAACTGCCAAAAACGGCCGGGCCCTTGACATTGGCCATTAGAAAAAATGATAAATCCTCCAATTGCTTTCCAAGCGCGATCACGTGCTGCCCTGCATTCCCCACACAAGAGTTCAAGATGAGAAGATTCCAGAAAAGCGTCTGGTCTCGCGGAATAATGTCCACTCCTGTCCTGGACTGGCCGGCTCCATTCTCCCTCACCTCTAGGTAGATATTCAGTATTAGCAACGGAGCCAATTTCGCAAAATGGCCCGCGTCCCGTTTGATTATGGCCCCCACTATATCGGCCACCACCTCCACGACTGCATAGATGGTGTTATCGGAGATGAAATTGAGCCATTCTTGGCGAAACGCCACAAATATGTCATCGGACATGGCCTCGAGGATGATGGTCAAAAGTTTGGGCAAAATCTCCGACAAGTGTTTCTCCACACCATTGCTTTTGGACAAATCCGGAAGGTTTTCGATGAGCAAAAAAAGCCGTTTGCACAAGGATTTGATGATATACTTGAAAGACGACGTGGACGATTTCAAGGCCTGCAATTCCAAGTCCGGGTCAACATCAAAAGCAGGTTTTTCGCCAAAAAGCAGCTGGTGCAAATGGTCAAGATGCAGGTTGGTGATTTCCAACGCAAGTCCCATATCTCCAGTGCCATGGGACAAATCGGCCAAAGGCACAAAAGTGGCCACGGTGGCGAAAACATCCAACGTATGAATCGTCTTTGTCAAGTCGTTGGAGTCGATTCCAGGTAGCAACATTTCTAGAAGCCGGGGAAGATGCAATCGAAACACTGGAACCGCAGCAAAATAGCGCGCAGTTTTCTGCAATGCCTCAAGCCCGCTGATGACTCTATGGGTTGAAATGACACCTTCAAGAGACTCGTACAAATCCGGTAATATGCAGCCAAGAGTGGCGGTGTGGTCCAAATGGGCCAAATATCCAAATGCCATTAAGTAAGATTCCGCAGCTGTCTCGTGCTTGGACTGGAGCCCTGTGCGCACCAATGGAATGAGTATAGACACAAAGCGTTTGGTCACGGCATCAGATATTTTGAATGCCTCTGGTAAAGAGTATAAACTCCCGTACAGCTGGCGCTCCATATTGAATCTTTTGAGAAACTGGTAGGCCAAGCTGTGGATCAATTTGGAAATGGGCTTGGTCCACTCTCCACTGTTGGAGGGATGCACATAGCTCTCCACTGCATTGAGAATGGTGCTGATTTGATCAAGAATGCCGTCTTTTTCCAAGGGCTTGCATCCATTGAGAGAGAACACAATGGCACTGGCGTATCCATGGAAAAACTTTGTTTTCATGGACCCAAACTTCTTGGAGTTGATACTCAAACTGGCAATGAGCGTGTTCATAATGTGGTGGAATTGCAGCGACGTGAAGAGCCCAAAATCTTGCGCCAGATATGAAAATGACTCTTGTCCTCGTTTTGCAACGTCCTGCATATACGTCATGGCCATCTTTCCCAAAATCGACGTAACGTGCAGATTGATACCGTCACTATTGCATAATTTTCGCCACATGGCAAAGAAAGCCGGGATATAGTGGCGGATATCGTGTTGGTCTGGGGTGCCGGCCACGCCAAAGTTTTGCGGCAACACGCGCATGCACCAGAGCACCGATGTGGCGTTGGGAATGGAGAAGCGGGACGCCAAGTGTCTGAATAGCTCCGGCAAGCATTCCGGGGGAAAGAAATTGGCAGCACGTTCTCCCAACTTGAGCAACAGCCCGAGATCCTTCTTGCCAACAGGCTCATATAACACATCAGCCATGGGAAAGTGCAAAAGCAAGTCATCAAGCACAGGTTTCCAGGGCAACACCAAGCCCAGATCCTTCAAAAGGTCCACGTGTTTGGTGAGCGTTTCAAACGTCCGCACGTATATCTTGAGGTTGAGATGCTGGCCCCTGCTGCAGCAGATGGCGTAGTAGACCTTGGCTAGAGAAATGCGTAAGGACACCGGCATCTCGTACTTCATTTTGAGCCACACGAGAAGCTCATGCGTCCAGGTTCGGACATTGACCACGGCTGCAGATTTAGGCGATTTGCGGTATTGGCTTGCCGTGGCGCCGGCTGAATCGATATAGTCTCCGTCCTTTTTGGAGTCATCACCATAAGCCAAGTCATAATCATCGTCTTCATCAGAATTCTCATCATCATCATCTTCTTCTTCATCATCATCCTCCTCGTCAGCCTCCATTTCGCCTTCTCCACCAGCAGAATCATGGGCCATTTCAAAGAGATTGGTCTCCAAGGCCACGTCCACATCGGAAAATCCCAGTACATCCCGGAGGGCGGCTAAGTCCCGGGCACTCACAGAGATGGCTCCTTGAATGTCGTTGCTCCGGATGGCAATGTAGAGGTGGGCGACGATATGAGCCAAGAATTTGGCCCTGTCCCGCTGGGGTTCGGGGGCGTAGGGCAAAAATGAGGGCAAATCCACGGAACGGGGAGTTTTTCGGGCGAAAAAACGCAGCCGGGGGTCGTGTAGCAACCGCAGAACAGTGACATCATCTTCAGGATAGTCGAGACTGTAGTGGCTCTCACGATTGTGTTCGATCGTGCCAAACGACGGTCTTCGGTACATGGTGGAGAGCAATAGCGGGTGAGAGAGACGATAAGTGCGCACAAACCCGTACACCACTAAATATCTTAATCTACAGTATTTTCAAAAATATCATACAGTCTTTTTCAAAATGATTCATACTAGTGCGACAAAATTATCATACCAATATTTCAAAAATATCATACCAGTGCGGCAAAATTATCATACCAATATTTCAAAATTATCATACCAGTGCGGCAAAATTATCATACCAATATTTCAAAATTATCATACCAATTTCAAAATTATTCATACCAATTTCAAAATTATTCATACCAATTTCAAAATTATTCATACCAAATGGCATAAAGTTTCACACCAACTTTCATAGAATTCAGTAATCAGATATTATATATCTTGCAGATTGCTATAAATTCTATTCTTGGAGTCTTCTAATTAACGGTTGAAACGGACAAACTAAAGTAGTTTCCATGTTATGCTGTATACTAAAACTTCTATTTGCTTTGAATAATTTTGAAATATTGGTACAGTCTTTTTCAAAATTATTCATACTAGTGCGACAAAATATTCATACCAATACAGTATTATTCAATATTATTCATACCAGTGCGACAAAATTATTCATACCAATATTTCAAAATTTTTCATACTAGTGCGACAAAATTATTCATACCAATATTTCAAAATTATTCATACTAGTGCGACAAAATTATTCATACCAAATGGCATAATGTT
>VATE01000373.1:0-10507 GCA_008065195.1 Metschnikowia amazonensis | reverse complement strand
GTATGAATAATTTTGTCGCACTAGTTTGAATAATTTTGAAATATTGGTATGAATATTTTTTTCGCACTAGTATGAATAATTTTGAAAAAGACTGTATTAAAACTTGTATTGGGTTTGAATAATTTTGAAATATTGGTGAATAATTTTGAAATATTGGTGAATAATTTTGAAATATTGGTGAATAATTTTGTCGCACTAGTATGAATAATTTTGAAAAATACTGTACAGAAATTTTATATCTGGACGATTGCTTATACACACTATTCTTGTGTCTTCAATCAACGGTCGAATCGGACAAAAAGTACTTTTCATGTTATCCTGTAAATTAAAAGTTGCGTTGGTTTGAATAATTTTGAAATATTATGATTTTGTTGGTGAATAATTTTATCGGTGAATAATTTTGAAATATTGGTTTGAATATTTTTGAAATATTATAATTTTGTCGCACTGGTGAATAGTCGCATTAGTTTGATTTGAATAAGACTAAGAATAAGGCAAGAAATACAATACCACCAGAAATACAATACCACCAGAAATACAATACCACCAGAAATACAATACCACCAGAAATACAATACCACCAGAAATACAATACCACCAGAAACACAATATGACACCCAGAAATATATCTATACCACTCAAATTTACTCAACTATAGGAATGCCTTGCTAAAAGGTGGTGTACGGGTGTCCCGCATAGATACTGCGCAATAGCGACACGGGGCAGTTCCAAAGCTCCACACTACTCATGTTCAACTTGTCCACACGTGCCCAGGGAGTGGCCAACAACACCATCAGCGCAGTGTCGTCCATGAGCGTGCTTGTGGCTATCTTGTCTATTCTCCAACTCTACTTCAGCGGGGCCTGGAGCATTGGAACCACGGAGATTACTCGTGTCAAGGCGCAAGCCCTGATCAAGAGTTCCCGGTCGTTCGGCGCCGAAGCAGGAAACCCCCGGGAAAACTCCAAGATTGCTTTTGACTTGTCTGCAGACTTGAGTCCGCTTTTCAACTGGAACACCAAGCAGGTGTTTGTCTACTTGACAGCAGAATACGACGGCAAGACTCCGGGCTCGGGAAGCACCGTGACCTACTGGGATAAGATCATCACAGACAAGAAACACGCAAAACTCAATATGAAAAACGCCAAATCCAAGTATTCTGTGTGGGACGTGGAGAAGTCGTTCCGGGGTCGGAATGCCACGTTGAAGTTGCAGTGGAACGTACAGCCATGGGTAGGTCCTTTGACGTTTGGCGAGACCACGACGCTGGTACCTTCCACATTCAACTTTGCGCAGGTGAAGAAGGCTAAAAAGTGATAGTTCAGTATGAAGCTTCAGGTGAGATGTATGACAATATAAGCTTGGTGTATATGGACTACGTTTATTGCCGTAGAGTAAGTAGCTTGTGTTTAGTCTAGAAACGAATAAAGACTATTTGGAGTGAACAGTCTAGTTTATGTACTCTAGAAAGTATTAATATAAGACTATAATTTGTAGCTATGGACAATGACCGAAGCCACTGCAGTGAGGACTGTTTTATGTAGTAGATTTATAGTAGATAGTAGATTTGTAGTAGATTTGTAGTTGATTTGTAGTTGATTTGTAGTAGATTTGTAATTGATTTATAGTAGATTTATAGTTGATTTATAGTAGATTTGTAGTTGATTAATTCTGTAATTCCATTCTTGGCTAGTTCTTGCCTTTAAGAATGGTGAATGTAGTTGGAGAAGACCAACCGAGAATTCTTACAACTTCCATTATAATGGCATGATACAAGAGTTCAACTCATACTGAATATATAGATGAATGGCTTTAATTTTTATTACACGTTGATGGTTCCTCTCATATTATCTTATAAAGTCTTGAGATACAGTGTTTTAAAGTATTTACAGTCTTTTTCAAAATTATTCATACCAATGCGACAAAATTATTCATACCAAGTACAAGTTTTAATATACACCATAACATGGAAACTACTTTTTTGTCCGTTTCAACCGTTAATTAGAAGACTTTAAGAATAGAATGTAATAGCAATCTGCAAGATATAAAATATCTGATTATTGAAAACTATTAAAAGTTGGTGTAAAACATTATGCCATTTGGTATGAATAATTTTGTCGCTCTGGTATGAATAATTTTGTCGCTCTGGTATGAATAATTTTGAAAAATACTGTAAACAGCGCGAAAATATTTCGAACCAAGAAAAAAGAATGATTCTAACCATAATCATAAATTCGTACCACTTTGGACAGTCTCCAAACAAAATGACATGTCACCAACTTTTATTAGAATCAATATTCAATTTTAATCTTCTTAATCTGGAAGATTACTCATATGACTAAATTTGGGAGTCAAGGGTGAAATCTGACAGAACTGAACTTCTTGTTATCCTCTATACAACAAGTTGTTGTAGGAAACAGGTTTGTATAATTTGCTGGTTTAAATCTTTTTGGCGCATTCGAATAGTTTTGAAAAACACTTTAAAACTATTCAAACTAGTGCGACAAAATTATTCAAACAATACTTCAAAATTTTCGTACCATTTCGCAAATCTTTCAAACCAAATGACGAAATGTTTCACACCAACTTTAATAGAATTCAGTAATCAGAAAATTTTATCTTGAAGATTGCTCACTATTCTTGGAGTTTTTCAATCAACGGTGGAAACTGACAAAACTAAAGTACCACGTTATCCTGTAAATTAACTTGATTTGATTGAATAATTTTAGTATTTGAATAATTTACTATTTGAATAATTTACTATTTGAATAATTTTGTCGCACTGTTTCAATAATTTTGAAATATTGGATTGAATAATTTTAATATATAGCATAACCTGGAAACTAGTTGTCCGTTTCACCCTTAATTGGAAGACCCTTAAATATATATGAGGCAATTTCCAGATTTTAGATTTGAGAATATTGAAATCTATTAAAAGTTGGTGTGAAACATTATGCCATTGGTTTGAATAATTTTGAAATTTTGTATGAATAATTTTAAAAACACTGTATTGATAATTTTGCGCGCTGGTATAATTTTGAAAACACTGTATGGTGCGAAATTTTTAATTACACTGTTTTTCAAAATTATTCATACCAATATTTCAAAATTATTCAAACCAATGGCATAATGTTTCACACCAACTTTAATGGAAATTAGTAATCAGAAATTTTATTTGATCAGTTGCGTAAATATACTATTCTTGCAGTCTTCCAATCAACGGTCGAAACGGGCAAAACTAAACTAGTTTCCATGTTATGCTGTATAGTAAGCTTGTATTTGGTTGAATAATTTTATATTGGTTTGATTAATTTTGTTGCACTGGTATGAATAATTTTAAAAATACTGTATGATGCGAAACTCTTAAACTTATGGTTTGAACATTTTCGCGTTAGTTTGAATAGTTCTGAAAACACTGTATTCTCATTCTCTTATACGCTCACGTGATGTTATTAACTCTGGATTCGATCATAAGAGTCTAGAAGTATACATGATTTCAAGGCATAATGAATAAACTCTTAGAAATAATTAATAGCTGTATTAGGATAGCTGCAAAGAGTATATACTCGTTATGAGTTCCCAGACAGTATATTCATAGTTATTACCCAGACAATTATCTATATATAATATCTCTTTATATCTATGTACTATGCTTGATGCTATCTTAATGTCTTCCCCGGAATTCTCTTCCCAAATGTTTTAATGCTTTAATAGCGGTCTTGCGCCGCGTGTACCGTCCCTCTCCGGCCACCGACGCCGAAAGGCCCAGCATGCGCTGGATCTCGATCCGGAACCGCACAATATGGCGGTGCTCCAGGTTAAAGTACAAGAGGTACTCGATGGTTTCGGGGTAGCGGTCGTAGAGCCCGAATGCTAGCGTGGAATCGCCCTGTGACCGTGCCTCAATATGCAGCACAAGCCGGGACGCCACGCCCGGGCGAATGAAGTTACGGGTCCGGATGAGCCGCTCTGGCATGAAGAATTCGGCGATGTTGTTGAAAAACCGCGCCATGGTCCACTGCCGCTCCACGTGCATGTTGTTGAAGAGCCGAATCTCGTTCTGCAAATGCATGGCAGGGTTGCGCACATGCTTAAGCTCACTAAGAATGTTCTGGAGCCGAGAGACGCTTCGGATGCCGTAGTAGTCGTTCAAGATTTTGTAATTTTCGTAGATGGACTCGAGCGACTGCGTTTGGCTCAATATCCGGAGAAATACCCGGTAGATGTATGAGATCTTCTTGTGGATCATGGCCTCAGCCCAGTTTGCCGGCACCAAGAACCGCTCGCAGCAGTTGAGCATCTCGTCCAACATCTGGCTGGACATGCTTGCGTCGGCGTGATTGGAGTTTTGAAGGATTTTCATAAAGATCTCGTTGAACTGGTCTCCAGAAAGCCAGATGTTTCGCTGCACACAGTTGTGTAATATGCGCTCGTACTCCTTCAAGTCCATTGGCTGGAGGTTGAACTTCTTCTCGAGCATCTGAAGCTGCACGGCATAAATGTCTCGGTACTCAAGCTGAAGAAGTTTTGGAAGTGGCTCAACATACTGAATATCCAGCGCTCCCGTTTCGCCCGTTTCGCCTGTTGGAGAATGGAATTGGTCCACGATGTCGTTAAGTTCTGCCAATGCGTTGTTCACCAATGATGTGGTCACGTTAAAGTTGCCATATGACAAGTACACCTTGCTCATTTCCTTGAGAATGGAAAGCCTGAACTCGAAACTCATCTTCTCCGCCATCTTATCCCGAAACTGGTTCAAGAACTGCACAATCAAGTCGATGTTTCCCGACGTGACGACGGAAAAACTTGATAGAATTTCCAAAAGCGGCACGGCGTTGCGCAAAAGTTCCCTGTCCGAGAGTTTTTTGGGCCGGAGGCCCTCGGAGCTGGCCATGAAATTCTTCGTTCCGAGGTTGAAGCCGTAGATCTCGAAGATGGACTCCAAGAGGATCTTGGAATTCTTGAACCCGTTTTGGTTGTGTTGGTCCATCTTCAAAAGTGCCATGATCAAGTACTTGTAGCTCCGTGCCGAGATGGTGATTTTCTGAGCCACCATTTCTCGGTAGAGATCCAAGATTCGTGAATTGTCTTGGAAACTGGCGTCTTTTCCCGCACTCTCCTGAAGAAATGGCAAGTACAAGTCTTCACTGAGAAAACCCAACTCTTTGCATTGCTGGAAATACCGGTCCGCTGGCCTCTCTAGGCTTACTCCTGCATCTGGCGACTGCAAAAGAAGTGAGTACTTGATCAATTCCACCAAGAGCATATCCAAATTTCTGGGGTTGAGGGACTTGTTCTCGAGTCGCTTATCAAGAGTAGCCACCATGGATCTAACCTGATCCTTGAGCACCCACTGGTAACGTTTGTCGCTGGTTTGGCGGATCCACACCATATAGTTTTTGATCTGTGACTTGAAAATAAGATTGCTCTGAAACGGAACCTTATTATGGCGATGGGCCATGTTTGCCAATTCGTTGCTTTTTTGAAACTCGCCCAACTTGGTGTAGAACTTGACCCCATGGTAGTATACGCGCTCATTAAGAAGCTCAGCTTCCTCTGCAAACTGCCACACACGAAGAAATTCTCTTTTCGAGTATGTTGCCGTGAAGAAAATGATGATCTGCATAATCACTTCGGAATCGAGATATGTGGTGTTGTTTTGTTGCTGCTTCTGGTAAAGGTCTTCGATGGCCTGCATGACCACCTTGACATTGCACTGGAAAAGCTTTATTACCAACACTTCGCTCTCGATGCGCGGTATGTACTTGGTTTCGATTTCCCCTTTCTGCACCCGAGCCATGAAATCTTCGTAGTACACGAGCGCCTGCGTATAGTCATTATTATTGATACACGCCCGAATGATGCCCCGGAAAATTGGATAACTGGGCTGCAACTGGCGCTTTTGCATCTGCACATAGAGCCGTTCCACCTCTTTTTGGCTTCCCACCGAGGCCAAGGCTCCGATCACCACGGAGTAGTGGATCACGCGCGGAAGGTCTTTTTTCCCGTACATGTCCTCGAATTGTTGCTGCAAAAGCTTCCAGTTTTTCGTGCGCTCGTTCACCTGAAGAAGCAAAACAATCTGTTCATCGTCCTGGAGATCGGGGAAAGCGTAGTGTTTCTCGATGGCCATATCGAGTTTTTGCTGGTAAATGTGTGCTTTCATGACTGAGGTGAGATCCTCCGACACAAGCATGTTCTTCTGCTGCTTGAATTCAAACACCTGTATAGTCAAGTCGGGCCATGCATTGCTGGCGGCCCTCATGGCTTCCGATAGGAGGCGAAAAAACCCGGCTTCGGGAACCACCTCCGTGATAATATTCTGCAAATCAGAGAGATAGTCCGGGTTATTGCCACGTCCGTTGCTGTAGTCAAGAAGCAAGCGCCACGCCTTTCTATACACAAGATGGTGGCCTGTAAAGGTGAGCAGCGGGTCATGGTCGATCATGGTGATGTATTGCACGCAGCGCTGGATGGTTTCGGGGCCTATGGAGCCATATAGAAGGCTTTTGCGGAGGAGAATGGCGTTGAGCTGGTGTTTTTTTGCGGATGAGAAGTGGTTACTCTGGATGAACGTTTCCACGGATTCATGATTATGGGAGATAATGCCGTTTTCCGTTTTTAGCTGCCCTATTTTCATCACCGTATAGGCCCAGCTGGGAAAAGAGCCCTGGTCCAGGGCTTGATGCAATTGTCGAAGACGGCTTTCCTGCAGGATAAATAGGTCCTGGAAGGCATCATAATCGCCTCGGTTCATCATCAAATGCACAATTTTCTCGTGGCTTGCGTAGAGCATGGTCTGTAAGTATGGATTTGGAGAAGCCTTCTGTGCTTCAAATACCAGTCGCCATGTTTGTAGCAAGAATTTGTATGCCTGGGCCGCATGCTCACTCAGAGCCATGTCAATTGCACCCAAAAAAAGCAGGAGGACGGACGAATCGTTGATCTTTCGCTTGCGGATGCCCATATTCACATTTTGAAGGATTTTGTCGTCGGAAAGCACTCTTTCAATGTCACTGGAGGTCAATTTGTTGGCGGCAAAGTATGGTTCCGTAGCATAGGATCTTAGTGTCGGGAGCGGGCGGACAATCGGCGCCACCTGCCTGCACACTAGCGGATGTAGTAGACGCCACGGCATTTGGGTCTTTCCGCCCATACGTAGTAGTGTGTGCATGTCCCTGGGGCCTATTGTAGGAGATGGTATGATGTTGGTGAGAAGAGATATTTTGCTGCGCTGTGTGCAGGACCACATCAAGAAATGCACTTAAATTGTATGAGTTGCAAGGGAGACTTTGTAGGGGGAGATGAGGAATAAGAATTTATGGATGTTTAGACATCACATGTTTGTGTGTATGTAAGTATTCGGTTTAAGCAAGGGGAGGTACGGATGTGCCGGGTCACGTGTGGAAATGCTAGGCGTTTGATTTGTGTGAAGAAAACGGTTCGCAGGAAATAGAGCTGCAAGTGCGCGGGGAGGCAGTCAAAGAGAAGATGTAGGTGTTGTAAAGTGATGGTGGAGGAATACGGTATACTGGTATATGCAGGACACCTAATTTTAAGAATCCAGTATTTTTTTTCCAGATCATTTCTATATTTTAATGCAAACAGTTGTCAGATGGTAGCATCTGAAATGTTTTGTATGAAGATAAGAGGGAGTAACGAAGCCAAGTCTTGGAAGCATGAAGAGATTAAATCAGGATTTAGATGCAGGAATGGGTTAAAATTGCAAAAGGTTTACTGCACTCGGATCATGTGATGAAGACGAAATGTAGCGAATATACACCATGCAGTATGAATAGGTGACAGCTGAATTTAGTACAGTATTTTCAAAATGTTTAAACCAGTGCGAGAAAATTATTCATACCAATTCTCAGTGTACCACTTCGCCCAATTTTCAAACCAAATGGCATAATGACTCACGCAACTTAATTAAATTAAATATTTTAATTCTTAATCTAGAGGATTGCCTCATATTTCCTCATAGTCTTCCAATCAAGGGTCAAAAGAACCAAAACTGAACTAGTTTCCATGTTTTCTTGTATATATATACTTGTATTGGTTTGGATAATTTTGTCGCACTAGTTTGAATAATTTGAAGGGTATGAACTTCACCGGTAATGAGATGAGAATCGCGGAAAAGCTGGACGAGAGGTGAGGAGGCTATATGTAGGAGTCATAATCCCATGGTACTTTGAATTTAACTGGACAAGTACCAAGTGAAGCAGAGTATGAATTTGGGTTAATACAAGATTCATGGATTTTTTAGTATGGTCACTAATCATACAGTGTTTTTATAACTATTCAAAGCAGCGCGCAAGATGTTTCGAAGCAAGACAATAAAATAGTTCAAACCAATATTTCAAAGGTTTGGTACCACTTCGCACAATCTAATGGCATAATATTTCACACCAACTTTTGTAGAGTTCAATAATGAAAACTTAGGATTCCCCATATGTACTTCATTTGGTTCAAAACAGACAAACTCCATGTTCTCTGTATATCTGCATTTGGTTTGAATATGCAAATGGGTACGAAACTATTGAATATGATTTGAATCGTTTTCCGCGCTAGAAATAATCCGCGCTAGAAATAATTTTCGCGCTAGAAATAATTTTCGCGCTAGTTTGAATAGTTTTGAAAAACACTGTACTCAGACATCTGAGATTATAGATACGATTTCTATAATTCTACATACGATACTTTAACACTGTTGTACAATCATGAATAATGTACAGGAACAAATAAAGATATGTCATCGACTGCTACTTAATTTAGCTTGGTTTAGTCTAAGTAGGAGAACCTGAGGCTAGTGGCTGATATAGCTTTTAAGCATTAGTAGGTGCCATACAGAGCTAGCTACAGTAGTGTGTACAGTTTAAACTAGTGCGACCAAATTATTCAACCATTTCAAAATATTTAAACCATTTCAAAATATTCAAACCATTTCAAAATATTCAAACCATTTCAAAATATTCAAACCATTTCAAAATATTCAAACCATTTCAAAATATTCAAATCAAATTCAAGTTTTAACAGAATATCATGGAAACTACTTAGTTTGTCCGTTTCGACCGTTGATTGGAAGATTCCAAGAATAGTGTATATAAACAATCCAGATTAAAATTTAAAATATTTAACTTAATTAAGTTACGTGAATCATTATGCCATTTGGTTTGAAAGATTTGCGAAGTGGTACGGAACATTTTAAAATATTGGTTTGAATTTTGTCGCACCAGTTTGAATAATTTTGAAATATTGCTATGAATAATTGTCGCACTGGTTGAATAATTTTGAAAACACTGTAGTGTGTTGAACGCGCAGAATCAGTACATCCCAGATGGTTGCTTGAACAGCAACAATACAATTGTTAAAACAATCAGATAGTAGCTTGTAAAAAGAAAACAAGGGTTTGCCCAATCTAGTTCTTAAGAGAGTATTAGAGTATTAGAGTGTTGAGGGATCAGAGTGTTCCCGAGCAGGACTTCTATCTCAGTTCCACACTGAGATATCATATCTCCGACCCTAGCGCATGCCATCGGACCGAAATATCTAAGCACTGGTCTTCCAGAACCAGCTCCGGTTCCACAGCTTCCAGTTCCGGCTCCACAGCTTCCAGTTCCGGTTCCACAGCTTCTGGACTTAGACTTGGTACGTACTTCTGTTCCGAGATCTCAGAAGTTCCCCCTAGGTAAACTGTAATACCGTTCCTTCATATCAACACTGTTTCATCTGCACTTTGCATTACCGAAGCCTCTGAACCATCTTGGCATACATTCAATACTCTATGTAGTAACTGTACTGCATCAGTATACACTTACCGGGACTTACCTATCACCAGGTGTACCGATGTCTCACAGATTCAATATCTAAGTATCCTGTGCGCACCTGCATAGAGTGAGCTTGTGTCACATGTTCATGCAGGATTGCATATCCCTAGTGTATAAAAGAGCGAAATTTTTTCATTTGGATAGCCAGGGAGTTCCACGTCTATTCCAGGATCAATTCGTGCGAGGATGAATATATGGACGAAGAAGGGGCGCTCAACCTAGAAAGACATTCTGGTGTCTTTTCTAACGGTAGCGCTGCTAACTTCGATCCGTTCATGGTTTCAGATAGCTCGTGAGTTCTCCCTCCTATCCTCAAGGATGTTCCACTTTCGTCTTGACGCCTTCCCACTGGCAGATGCCACCTGCCGGATCAAAGCATAGCAGACGCTACCTGCTCTACATCAGAGCATAGCAAATTCCATCTGCTATACAACAAACTGCAGCAGATGCCACCTGCTCTACATCAAAGCGTAGCAGATGCAACCTGCTATACAACAAAGCATAGCAGATGCAACCTGCTATACAACAAAGCATAGCAGATGCCACCTGCTGGATCAAAGCATAGCAGACGCTACCTGCTCTACATCAGAGCATAGCAAATTCCATCTGCTATACAACAAACTGCAGCAGATGCCACCTGCTCTACATCAAAGCGTAGCAGATGCAACCTGCTATTCAAC